>PVJA010026354.1:0-29738 GCA_004027025.1 Myocastor coypus | reverse complement strand
AAAAAAAAAAAAAAAAAAAAAAAAAAAAAAACAAAAAAAAAACAAAGCAAAAGAAGACAGCAAATAGAGCTGGAAGCCCTCCGAGGATCGAACGTCTTCACAGCTGTGGGCTCATGGTTCTGAACCTGACCTGAAGTAAACTCTTCCCTGTGCACTCAACTCTAACATACCTTTGCCCCATGTATCCCCCAAGTGGTATTTTCACTCCTAAGTGAGTTGTCAATTGTGTCAGTTCTGGCCTCTTTATTTATTTAGCGAGGACGCCAAGCACTGGCTATACTAGAGCCCTGCCAAAGGAGCTCAAACTCATGTCATCAGGAAGATCAAGCTGCTATCGTCCGTTGAGAAGGTCTGTATCCCACTCAGATAGTGGAGCTATCTCCAATGGGAAAACATGAGGAAGTCCAACTGATGTTTCACTCTCAGCAAATTGTTGACACCTTGTGTCCTGCCAAACTCTAATTGCCACTGCAAAACAATGGCGAAACCCAAAGGTGACTCTTTGCGAAGAGTATCCGAAAATTTGTACCAGACCTGTTGTTAACCCTCCATTGTCCATCCATTTATCCAACAGTGTTCATGGAAGCCAGGCACAGTGGGGCACACCTATAACCTCAGCACTTGGGGAGGTGGAGGCAAGATAGTCACAAATTCTAACTCAGCCTGGATAATTCAGGAATTTAGTGAGGCCTTGTCTCAATCAACGAATCAGTCAATAAAAATTTTAGGGCCAGGGAGATAGCTCAGCAGTCTAAGTGCCTGCCTTGCAAGCACAAGAACCCAGGTTCAATCCTTGGTATCACATGTCATGTTGGCCACTGAAACCGGGCATGGCAGCACATGCTTGTAAAACCAGCACTGGGAAAGCTGAGACAGGAGGATCAGTATGAGTACAAGCTGCATAGTGAGATCCTGTACCAAATAAAGAAATAAAAGATTTTTAAAAATTTAAATAACTGAGTATGTAACACAACGTGAAGTTTTTTTGATCCCCACTGCTGCAAAAAACTTATTAAATGTTTCCATGGGTGGGACGCTCTGACATATGAGGGGTTTGCCAATGAGTCAGAGAAATGCTATCTTGGAATTCAGAGACCGGTGAGATTATGGAAGTGTTAACTGAAACCATGAGAATAGACAATCTTTCCAAGGGTGTGAAGAAACACTTGGCTCTAGGTCATGTCCTAGAGTGAAACAGAGAAAAGAAATAGCAGAGGAGATAGAGAAGGAGAAAGTGTGTGGGTATGCAGAAAAAGAAAACAGTATGGTGATGAGTTTAAGATGGGTCGGGCTGGGGAGATACCTCAGTGGTTTAAGTGCCTGCCTGACAAGCACAAGAGTTTGGGTTGGATCCCCAATATTGCATGCTGTGCTGGCATTGAAATTCTGGGCACGCCATTCTGGGTGCGGTGGCGCACACCTGTAATCCCAGTACTAGGGAGGCTGAGACAAAAAGGTCACTATAAGTCTGAGCTTGGAGACCCTTTACTACTAGATAGATAATTAATTAATTAGTTAGTTAATTAAAATGTTTCCAGAAAAGATATGAAAGTGTTAAGATAAAAAGATTTTCTTTCTTTTTTTTTTTTTTTTATTTTCAGGAAGGGTCTATAGGGTGTTCAGGGTCTCACTACTAGATCAGACTTGTAGTGATCCACTTGTTTACAGCCTCCCAAGAGCTGGGGTTATAGGCATGCACCACCACACCCAGTCTCAATTGCCATTTTAGCCTGCTACAGGAGTGGGACCAGCACAGCAGGACCAGGGATTGAATCCCTGGTCCCTGTGTCTGTTTGCAGGCTCTTTAATCTGCTGAGCTATTTGGCCGGCCCCAAAAAGAAAATATTGAGCAATTTCATTGAGGATAGCAATGTGCAATATAACAACCATAGCTGAATGCCTTTCATCTCATTTTTTTAAATGTGTATCATCTCTAGTGTCTCATCTATTACTTTTATATTTCCTTTAAAATAAAGTAAAAAGAGGACTGACGAGATAGTTCAGTGGAATAAGTGCTTCCCTGGTAAGTGCAAGGTCCTGAGTTCAATCCCTGGTACCACAAGAAAGAAAGAAAGAAAGAAAGAAAGAAAGAAAGAAAGAAAGAAAGAAAGAAAGAAAGAAGGGCAAAGAAACAACTTACAATTTAGGGAAAGGAAGGGTTAATGTTTAATTACTTGCTCAATCTTGCATGCCTATATCTGGTAATCTGAGTAACCAATTTAATGACAGCAATACATAATATAATAACCATTGTTAGTATTCTGTTCTTGTTTTAAAATTCTATACCATTTTTATTATTCTATGTTGCTTTGCTTTTGCCTTTATTCTTATTATTTGTTTTTGGTTTATTCCTTTTTAAAATTAAAAAAACACAAAATATCTTTTGCTGTCAAAAATCAAAAATAAGATGGAGGAAAAAGAAATGTAGTACAGAGCTATTAATAACATGGGCTTTTGCTTCAGAAAAATCTAACTCTCAGTCCTACCTCACTATTCATTAATGATATGAATGTAGAAAAATATTCTCTGGAAAATGCCTCTCTAAGTATTATATAAGTGAAATAGTGTGTGCAAAGTGTCATGTGTGCCAATTAATAAGTAGCTTAGAATCTTAGTTTTGTTTTGTTTTTCACTCTGAATTGGGTAAAAAGGAGAAGTAGTAAGAGAGATTTGTGCTCAGCTCAGCATGTGCCTCCTCTGGACAGTTCACCTGTCTGCAGCGCCATTCAACCATCTGCTACATGGATTTCTCTGATAAGACAGGGAACTTCCAAATCAACAACTTGCTTTCACCATTGGGTGTCCAGCTGCTTCAACCTTCCAGTTTAAATAGAGTTTGTGGTCAGTCACACAGCTGGAAACTGAGCAAGTTATATATCTTGGTTCTCCCAACTCCCAACCTGAGGCTGAGTTGGACTCTTGTCTCTTACAGTCTGTGTAACATAGGAAGAAATCGAGCATCAGATTCATTTCAAGTTATCAAGGCTACAAATTATTTTTATTTGCTTTTACTTGGAACTTGGAGGCAGGCACAGTAAAAGGAAACTACTAAGGTGAGCAGCAGAAGCAAGAATAAAAAGTGCCAACAAATCCAGATCCCATGGAGGAGAAGGCTTAGAGTGGGAAAGACAATTTTATTAAAAAATAAAATCCAAATGTTCAGAAGACTAAGCAGACAGTACCTTAAAGAACATGCATAGACTACTATGTGGAGGAGTTTGGTAGCAAAGACAGAAGCACAGGGAATTCTGGTTAAGCTGCCACCTGCTTTATCCCAAGCTTAGACCAATTATTTAATCTAAGTCCTGTTTGATGAGTAGGCTTCCCAAGCCAGCCTTCTGTCTCAGTCGTTTCCCAGGGCTTGGCTTTTTCATGTCCCATAAACAGAGAAGATCTTAATCCCCGAAAGATGTCAGTGGGGCAGAATCCATTTTCAAGTATGCCCCAAGATAATGATCTTGACTAGAAGATCACAAGGTAGTTAACATATCAGGTCACCCTGTACTTGTTTCACTGATGGAAAAGATCACTCTTTCTAGGCCTTAACTTCTGCAAAGAAAGCAATCACTACTGTAAGTTCTATTCTCTGTACAGACAAGTTTGACTTTTAGGTCATTCCCTCGGATGCAGGTAGGGGAGTAGCTAGGTTAATCCATGTGGATTTGGCCTTTGTAGGTTATGAAAGTCTATGGATTAATTTTAGGGACAGAGCACTTTGCTTGTTGATTATTGGTTAACAGCAGTTGAAGGTGCTAGATTCTAAATTGACTTAAGAATCTTGAAATATTCTCCACCCCCTATCCACTCCAGAGCCTTTTACTATGCCTGGTTAGCCCTAACTTTTACCTGATCTACACCGCTTCCTTGGATTCTAATGAATTCAGCGAGCCTGGGCCTCTTCTTGTAGAAGTCTACCCTCTTCTTTGCAACTCTTGCCTCCACTTGCTGAGCGGCCTTCCCAGCTGGCTCCACGTGGCTGGATGTACCATAAAGCCTTCCTTTGAATTGCTGAATGTGCCAATCAGGAACATGAAGGTGACTGGCAAACTGTTGCTATCATTGGTCAGAAAGCGTGACCAAATGGTTATGGTTATGTCTTATGGTGGCTTTTGAAGCCCTTTACAGCTTAACCATACAAAGACATTTCTAGGCAAGCTTTGGCCAAGACTGCCTCATAACCACCCAGTGCAGATCATTGGCTGGGTGGGGCAGGTGAAATTCTGAAAGAAATTCTTTTTTATATCGGTTTCTCCTGCTGAATCTAAATTTGAGTAAAATATTCTGACATCATGGTCACAGGATGATGTAGGTAAGAACCCGCTGGAGCATTCTGTTTTGATGTTCGTTCATTTAAGTTGAACACATATTTATAGAGCACCTTTGCTATGACAGACCCTGTGCTGAGAGCTCAGAGTGCGGCATGAGCAAAACTAAGTAGGTTTCTGCCCTCACAGAGCTAGAAGCAGCTAGTCAATCTTTCACGTGAGTGGAAATGTATAGGTGCTATCAGAGGGCGATCGGGTGCCGTGAGACTATATGTAAAAGACATAGAACCCGGTCCTCCTGGTGGAAATGCTGGAGGTAAGAAAGGAATAACAATTTTCAAGAGCCCAGATGAGTTCATGACTATCACTCTGTACAGCCTTGAGAATTCTTGATGATGGGAACCCTTCTCTATTCGTATCTAGTTGTTCTGTATTCTCTTCTGGGCAGAAAGAAAAGAGTAGAAAGCATTAGGTCTAGGAAATATGATAAGGAAATATGATTTTCTAACTTATTAAATGCAAGGAAGACTGCTGATTGCTGAGTTATAGGCAGCGAACTATCAGGTAGAACCATAGTAAATTTATTATATTCAATTTTTCTGGTTTGTAGAAGCAGCTATTTCATCTGGTTCAAACTGCCTATATACAGGCTTCTAATAAGGAATTATAAAGTGCTGGGTATGGTGATACATGACTGTAAGGCAAGCATCTAGCAGGATGAGACAGGAGAATCATGAACTCAAGGCCAACCTGGACTTTGGTAAGATCTTGTCTCAAAAAGAGAAAAATACTTAAAATGAAAAGAGAAAAAGAAAAAAAACTATAAACAAAAATGAGAATGACCTTGACCCATAGGACAAGGAGTCATATCCAAATAGGAGAGCTTTATTGTTGAGTAGTTGGGTGGGTGGAGTGTGGATTATTTTGCAATGTAAGAGTCAGTAAAATGCTATGGAAACCAAAGGTATGGCAGAAAGACCACTAGATAGAGGGTACCCTCTACCCTAGATAGAGGGTAGGAACACTATGGGTTTATATCCAGTAAAGGTGGTCGCATTTTCTCTGCATTGCATATGTTGTTTTCTATCTCTCAGGTAATAGCAGTTCCCCATCTGTGAAATGAAGGGGTTTAATTTAAGATATCAAAGCTTATGTGCATTCCACTGTCTTCTCTTGCTCCTTGATACTATAAGATGGCAAAGCTTCTTGCTATAATCCTTACCCTCGAATCCAACTGCCTCTCATTTCTGATGCTTCTCTGGGTGGACAGGGATAATGAAATGGCCCAAATGTGTCAGGCAGTCATGAGTACTAGGGTCTGTGTGGACAGACTGTCTTAGTTATTTTTTACTCGTTTCTGGGACAAATACCCGACACTCAAAATGAAGGAAGGAAAGGTTTATTTAGCTCACAGTTTGTAGAAGTTTCAGTCCATATTTGGCTGGCCCAAGGCCGAGTGGAAGAGGGCAGAGACCATCCAGTTCATGGTGGCGGAACAGCAACAAAATGGTGACAGAGGCAACTGACCAACCAGGGGAGCAGAGAGCAACAGCGCCAGTCTGTCTCTCTTTTTAAATTACATCAGGCTCTCTACCTTAGCCTATCTGCCTCAGACCACACCCATAGTCTCAGCAGTACTCAGACCATAATCCCAACAGTAGTAAAACACGTAATCCCAGTGGACCATCATTCAAGTCTCAAACTCTACAAGTCCCTGCCCATGATTGCATGAGGCTTTGGGGAGACAACTAGACATAAACCATAACACAGACCAAGACAGAAAAGGGACCCACCTTTTTTGGCTAGATGATTTATGACTTAGGAGCTCAGATTTGGACCAGAGCTAGCATTAAGCAGTTACACTTTGTGACTTAGGTAACATTTCAACTCTCAGAGACTCTCTTATTCATCTGAAAAGTGGAGATGGCAATTGTCATGACTCAAGTTTTTCTCGTGTTGGGAGCAGAATACATGGAAGGAGAATGACTCTGTGGTTGCGTGCTAAACACGGAGGTCAGACTCTAGGGTCCAAATCCTACTCCCACCATGCAATTACCCTCCAAGTATCCTTGGTTCAGGTTACTTAATCCCACTCCTCTGCACCCTGCGCTTTCCTTTCCAATCTGTATAATGGATGCGATCATTAAAACAAATGTAATAATACATGTAAGGATGTAGAATGCTACATAACTCTCGATTTGTTTTTTTTCTTTTAGGACAGGGTCTACAGGGTCTCACTACATAGATTGGACTCACAGTGATCCTCCTGTGTTCAGCCTCCCAAGTGCTGGGATTACAGGCAGGTACCACCACGCCCAGCCTCCATTGCTATCTGCCATGCCAGGGATGGAACCCTGGCCAATGTGCTCTGCCTAAGCAGGCACTTTAGTCCACTGAGCTACTTAGGCTGGCCCATGACTCTCAATTAGACTCAATAAACTTAGCAATTTTTTTAAAAAGTTTTTTTTTCAATACTGGGGATCAACTTAGCTCCTTTGCACCTATGAGGCATGAACTTATGCCACTGATCTATCTTCCCAGCCCTAATTTTTTTTTTAAAGAAAAGAAAGTAAATAATAAAAACTATGGAAAGAAGGTTCAAAACAAGATTGTAGGAGAGTAACAATGGTTAGTACACTGTGCATTGTTATCTTCGAAGTAGTTACTCATGTTCCAAGATAACAGGCATGAAAAAGTGAACAAACAATATAGGCATAAGCTCTTTCTTTTCAACAAACTAATAATGATTTGTGTAACTATCATAATCATATCTATATATGATATGTTAATTAAGAATATATATATTATTTATCCTCAACCTTACTTCCTTTTTCTTTTCTTCCATTCTAGTTTCTCTTTCCTTTCAAGAAGTTTCCTCTCACAAGTTAGCACTTAGTAATACAATTAGCCAGTATTTTGCCTATTAGAGGACATATTGCAGTTCAGAAATGGAAACATTCATTAGGAAACAATTAATGAGCATATTACTCGAAGCACCAGAAAGATGATTTACCTAACTGCCAGCTAAAGCACATGACCTAATTACTAAGCATTTTGTGTTTTCCTCTTCTTAAAAATGGAGAAGTACGATTCAACACTTTCAAAAGCTCATTCTAAAAGAATCAGAAAGGAAATGCTTTCTGAGGTCCTGCTTTCCTGGTGACAGAAATCATTCTTACATTGCTTACCTGGCTGACAGTGTTGCCAGGAGCCCAAGTTTTGTACCTCCCAGCAGAAGGGCAAGCAGTAACCACAGAGGCTTTAGGCCTGTGAGGAGTGATCGCCCATGATTGAGGTCATGATTCAGGGGTTTGACTGTCAAACAATGCTGACAAAGACATACTGTTTTCCCTGACAGAACAGAATCATGTTACTGCACACGCAAGTGTCTCACACCTGGGAAAGATGAAATTACACTGGCTTAATCCTCCAAAACCAGCTCAACGAGAAGTCACTTAAATGTTTAGGATAGGAGGTGTCTTCATGCAAAGAAGATAGCACAAGGTAACCGAGCAGTTCTCACTAATTAGAAGGGCCTGGCCTTGTGTCTTGAAATGTTCTTGGATTCCTTGGTCCCTTTTTTAAGACCTTGGCAGATGTAAACAAAGTCTCTTCAAAATGGGCACCAGGTTCTTCTGCACACATCCATATGAGCTTAGGATCTGAGTCCCTCAGTGAGGTGACATAAGCGCATGGAACCGAAGCAGACCAACCCTAGATACTGCACACAAAATCGATACGTACATGCATCCGCTTCAGCACTATTGACCTTTGCTCTGATTCAAGTCAGGAAGGATTACTTCAGGGCTGGAATGTGTTTGTGAATACAGACCCAGAGTTTGAACCAAAACTGAGGCCCTCTGGGAGCTGCATAACCTTCCTCTCTGGTTTTAAGCAACCAGGAGGTCAACGTTTGGAGAAGCCTGTAAACAAAATATCCCAGGAGCTCTGCCGCATCCCTTTCCTGGGTGCATGGCATTTCCCACCTGCCTGACCTTCAGGGAGACAGGGACTTGACCCCGAGTGATCATTAGCCTGTGGCTACTACACATTGTGATCAGGTTCTTCTCTATTTTTCTTCCTTCATGAAGCTAACTTAATCTGCAACTTGATAAATATCGAAATCCATGAATAACATTAGTTGATTTTCCTTCCAAACACAGCAATGCCATAAGGGTTAACCAATAGCATAAGGCTTAGCAATTAGAAAAGCAACAACAGCAAAAATAAGAAATGAAACAGGTAAAACATGGTAAGAAAACTTAAAAGCCCCCAGAATTATCTTTTAAAAAAAATAGATATTTGCCATTTCCTTCTCTTCAGCCACAATTTCTATTTTCTTCAGAGGCAATCAATATTTTCAGTTTCTTATGCTTCTTCCAGAAGTATCTGATGCATTTTTAAGCCTATAGGTATATGTTTCCTTGTGTGCATGCAAACACACACACACATACACACACACACACACACACACACACGCACGCACAAACACACACCCAGAATAACAAACCTAACCCATTATGTCCTTTGTATCTTTCATCATCTGTTGAAATTTCTGTCATTTTGCTGCCCACAAGGCAGACTTGCTCTTTTCCAGAATTTCATGTTATAGTACACTGTCATGGGTTTAACTAGCTCTTTAATGAAGGGCATTTAGATTTTCTTCGCAGTCCTTTGGTGTCATACAAAAAAGTTGTACAGTAATTCCTGCCGTTTTGTATGCACATCATATCCATGTGTGTGAGAATACCTGCAGAATGGAACTGTTGAATTAAAACGTATATAACATGGGTAGACATATATTACCCGGATGCCCTCTGAGAGACTGTGCCAATTTAGCCTTGTACAGAAAGGTCTGAGAGTAGTAAGTACCCCAAATGCTGGCCAGACTGGTAGGTTGCCAAACGTTTTGATCTTTGCAAAACCAACAGGGACAACAACATTCTCCTGCCATGTCTTTTATGGTAAACAGGCAAAACACTTGTACAAATATTAAAATACCTTTCTATAAATTATCTGCTCATGCATGCCCTTCATCTCTTGATTTGTTGGTCTTCTGTTCCTTTATCTCTTTAACATAGTTGCATTTATTGAGATTTTTCTTTTGTGGTTTTAAAGAGGTGGAAACACTTCAATTGACCAAAAGCCAATTTCAGGAAAATCATTGAATATGTTTTCCTAGGTTTCCTTCCAAGTCCCACCTCTGTCCATTTTCCCTAGGCAAATCCAATACCAGTCATATAAACTATTTGTGTTTCTTGGAACTAATCGTACTGCTTGTTTTATCTACTTAGCTTATGGTATAGGCATTCTTTCTACTTAAAATGTCTTTCTCCACCTTATAATGTAAATGTAATCTGTTAGGCAAATTCTTATTTTATATGAAGCAATTCAAATGTTACTTCCTTTGTGAGGATTCTGCCTATTTCACCCTACTTGTGTCTAATTAGCCACGTAGCATTCTCTACCAACTCCACGGGTGCATGGTTCAGTTCACACTCTGGAATTTGGCAGGTGGGCTAGCTCAGGTCCCAGCTCTGCTCCTGCCTTGTCATTATCTGTAAAATGGGCACAATAATGATTCCAAATAGGATTGCTTTAACAATTAAAGAGGCCAATATTTGTTAGAGCATTAAACAACACCTACTCTTAATAGGGTGGAGCATATAGAATATGCCCTTTAGATCAAGGACAATACCCTGAGTCCAATGGCATTCTCCACCAGCAAGTAGCCTCGTAGGAGGCAGTCCAGCTACAGTTTATCTGCTCTTCTTCTGTGCTGTCTTCTATATGGTGAGTCTTGAAGGAAGGGGCAAATAATGTGCTTTATTAAGCTTTTCATCCCAAGCACCCTACATATGGTAGTTTTGTAGAAGGAATAGATGCACAAATGCAAGTTTCCCCTCCTAAGGAAACGCTTGAATTTCACTTTATTTGAAATACAACATAAATAGATAAGAGAGAGTCAAGAAAGGCCTCCACAGTGAAAATATCAGAATGTAACTTTCCCGTAGCATAAGCAAATATAAAGCCTATGTTTATTTATTGAAGTAATGATGAAGAAGACTACTGGAGTAGAATATAGCACTTGTGGCAGTTACTTTTCTAGCTATGAAGTAGAGAGAGAGAGTGGATTAAAGACACCATTAATGAGAGCACTCCAGGAAGGGCAAATCGGTCTTGTACAAGTCACTTGGGGATTCCGAAGTCCTAGGCAGTTTCATCTATATCTCATCGAATATATTCAAATGCATCCAATATCCAATGTAATTTCGAATCAAAAAAGTAAGAATTTTCTAATTTGGCTTTCAAAATTACTTTTGTATTAGTAATTCATGTGTCATAATTATTACTTTTACATCATTAAATTTTTTATTATTTTATTTTATTTTTTGTGGGACCGGGGTTCGAACTCATGACCTTGCATTTGCCAGGCAGGCACTTGTGCCACAGAGCTATAGCCCCAGCCCAATTTTTTATTATTTTATAACCAGCTAGTGATTTTTCAGAAATCACTGGGCACCCAGGCAAAATTTTAAATAAGCAAAATCTAACCCATAAATTGTTTTCAATCATAATCAATACTGAATGTAATAACTGATCAAGTTGACGTATGCTGCCATTTTTAGTTATGTCCCTAACACATTTTAAAATGTGATATCGCAATTTTCCCCTGCATTTTTCCAGGTATTTTAGCCAGCTCTTAAAATGTTCCTGGGCCTTAGCCTAGGCACTACACCTACAGCACCATGTGGGTGACGTAGCCTCACTTTTTTAAAGGTCCAGAGGCAAGTGCAATCATTTCATGCTGAATTTGGCAAACTTATGGCAAAGATGAAGCTGAATAAGTTTCTTCATTGAAGCCAAGTATCTACATGGAGGATTAGTTGGATGCAGACTTCTTAAGGAATCCAACTATTTTTGCAAGTAAAACTTGTTTCTGGAAGAACAAACAAGCCTACATAGTAGGCTGGAGAGTTTGGGGAACTCATTAACATTCTTATCACCTTATCGTTTGCCATGCTCTCATTTTATCTCAATGCTTAGACCCGAGATCTGGGGCCTCTAATACTACTTTCCATTACCAAACTAGTATTTATACCTTTTTCCAGAACAAATATTCCAGCCCCTTTAGAGCAGCTGAGAAACTTTTCTTATTTGTCCCCACTCACCATTGTAATCAATGCTGCACATCATATCCACTGGATGAAAGGCCCCATCTTTGAATGATGAACAGGAATGTGCAAAAATAAATTGAAGTTTAAAAGATCATTTCACCTGAGACAGTTGGTAAGAAAAGAAAGTTAGAATAAAGTATGTGACTGGCAGTGAATATTATGTTTGGAAGGAAGATACATGATAAGTCAAGCTTGGTGATGTGTCCACCTCTAAGGATAACACTTAATTGTATTTTATAGGCATAGCATTCCCTGGAGTTCTGTAGACTCCTGGGTCTGAAAGCTATACTTCTCATTGCCAAGCAAGTGGTGAAATGGCCCAGGAGAGAAGGAAGCATGTTCTACCAAGTTGCAAGTAAGCTCCAAACAATCCAAAAATTGCAATTGATTTCATGCCCAACTCTTGCTACACCTCAGATTTGCATAACCTAGAGCTGGGGACACTTGGGGGGAAAACCAGAATTCTAGCCCTGAAGCCAAGCCAGACTTTCAGTGATTAGAGACTGGGAAAGTTGCCTTTTTCAAATGCAATCTAGTTTCTCTTTCCCAATCACATTTAAAGGACAAACATGTTCTGTTCTGCAGCTCTGGAACTTACTCTTCATGTTTAAGTCATTACCTGTGAGGACTTTATGAAGGTTATTGAAAATGTAGGCTTACAGTAAATGTAGTGTAATTTACACAATAAAATGCAGTTCCTTGCTTAATTACCTACCTCACCTATTCGGAGATTTTCTTATTTCTCGGGTCAAGATTTGTACTTAGGGCCGTAACTCTAGGGTTGACAGTGCCATGGAACCCTTTCAAGCCCCTCACAGTGAAGACTTCTTGACTACACCTAAAAAACAGCGTGGTCAAAACAATGAATTGATGTTGCATAATCGGAGTGGGTGTATGTCACCTAACTAATATGTAAATGAAGGAATGGAGAAGTCACAGCTCAGTATCAAAGGAGCCTCTCTATAAAGAGCTCAGCTGCTAGAAAGGAGGGAGGCCACATCCATGACACTCTGTGGATTTGAGGCATGACAAAGTGCTTGCCCTGGACTGAAGGAAGGCCAAAAGCCTGCTTTCTTTCTGTCCACCTCACTCCACAAGGTGGGACTTCCCAGGTAATTCTGAACCTGCCCACGAAGTTATTATTGTAAGACCTCCTTCTCCCCACTTAAAACCTACAGAGAAGAAAAGATCAGTGTTGCACACTTGAGTCTCACCTTCTGGCTCAACCTTGGGCAAAAGCCCAGTACCCTGGCATGGCTTAAAGGCTCTGAATCACAGAGCCAACCAGTCAAAGGAAAGCAGAGACCCCGCATGAAGAAAAAGAGTAAGTGTAGGTACTAAGGGAATTTTTTGACATGTCAGTAGCTCATATTTGCTTGTTTTCCTTAAATGTGGAAACCCTGACCCTAGAAAATTCTGCCCATCTTACAAGGTGTTCTGGGAGTCCACAACTGATGTTTCCTCATTGTTTGTAAATAGCACTGTTATTTTCAGTGTTTCTGTTAATGTTTTATTTCAAAAATTTATTTATTTACTTATTTGATACGGTGTCTTGCAGTGTAGCTTGGACTTATTATGATCCTCCTGCCTCAGCCCACCCAGTGCTGGGATTACAGGTGTGTGCCAACATGCCTGGTTTCAGTGCCTGGCTTGGTGCCCGGGGCCCACACAGCATGTGGTACAGATCCTTGCACTTGCCATGTGGGCATTTATACTGCTGAGCCATTTCCCCAGCCTTCTATTACTGTTCAGTGCCTAATATTCTCTCTGTTCTGGACTGTGGGGTCTGATTATCTCCTCGTGCTGCTGGAGCTGCTAACCCAAAAGCAACTTCCTTGATGTTGACTTTCTTTTTTTAGATTTTTTATTTTTATTTTTATTTTTTTTTGTTTCAGGACCTTTATTTGTTTATTCACTTATTTTTATGGCCGGCTCAGCCCACACCCTGAGGGCAGGGCTGGTGCAGCATGTGGTGCCCGGGATCGAACCGCGGTCCCTGAAGCCGCCCAAGCTTTCCCAAGCAGGCACTTTAGACCATTCCGCCAGGCCCGATGTTGACTTTCTATCTGGGCATCCAAGCATCCAATATCTCAGTGGTCTGTGAAGAAGACAGCTCCCTGTGCTTCTCCTGTGTTTCTTTCCCTCAGAAAAGATCAGACAGGATTTCCAAGAGGCCAGACCAATCTACTTGATATTTAACATTTGAGAAAGATAAGATTCTTTGCTCTTGGACTTACTCTTTTTTTTTTTCCTCTCTCTCTCTTTTCTCTACCTTAGGCTTAACCTCTGCCTATTCTACTTCAGTATATCAGATAAACTTTAAGAACTTACATTTTAGTGAGTGCCTAGTGGGGTAGAGGCCATCTTTTGAGAAGCAATATATGTTCACTGAAAGGCTTTATCCTACAGATAAAGGTGTGAAGTCAGACCTGAATCTGAGTATAGGCTCCGCCATTGTTCCCCTTGTCCTTGAGCAAGTACCTTAACCTCTTTGTAGCCTGGTCTCCTCAGTTACCAATAGAGATAATAGTGAGGTGTAGCTCATGATGTTTGCTTAGAACTCCACAGACCATTTGTTTAGTTCTCATTTATATAAATACATTGCTGAGTATCGATAAGGTTGAACACATCGCTCTAGATGTTAAGCAAAAAGCAAGGACAAAGAGCAAAAGCTCATGGCATTTAAATCCCAGGTGAGGAGATAGGCAATGAACAGGAAAATAACATAATATAATGTTGGTCAGTGATAAATTCTATGAAAACAGAGAATAGAGAGTGACAGAAAGGTTGAGTGAGATTGAGGGTTATGGAAGACCACTATGAAGGGGAAACACCAGATGGGCAAAGATCTGGGTATTAATATTTAGCATGGCTCAGAGATAGAACTTTTTAGTATTGGCACAATTAATATTACCCTCTACATTCTCATCTCTGAGATGATTATGGACCGGAAATAGGAAGTATGGAAGATGCTATATTTTATTTTTAAAAATACATCTCTACGTCTCATTTAAAAAAAAAAAACAACACACACATCATTTCATAAGTACAGCTAGTTTTGTTTTAATTATTGTATCTCATTGATATAATTCTTAGTCTCTCAGCTCAATCAGTCTACTACTTAGTGTCAGAGGAAGGTTTAGAACTAGCAGCTTTGACTATTGATCCCCTATGCCTACAAACAGCTTGTGAGGCCTGAGAGGGGTAGCAATATACTCCTGTTTGGTGGATCTGGGGGAAAAAGAATGAGGACAGAGGAAAGGCATGGGTAGTGATCATGTTGTACATCACACTGGACCATAATCTGCTTGCTGGTGGGCTGGTCTACAAGAGAAATGAAACTGCAGAATTACATCAAACCAATCAGGAACCATTAAAACTTTACATTACTGAAAGGCTAATTTTGCCAGAACATATACCTAGAAGCATATGTCTTAGAGGCTGCCGTGTTCAAAATGCTGGGAAAATGTTGCACACTGATTTCTCTCCTAGAGATCTGCAGATGCATTACCAAGTTAGATGAATGAACCTGAGAAGTTCTATAACCACAACATCTGATTAAACTTAATTGATCCAAAAATTTTTAGCTATATAGATGTTCTTTTCTTAGACTTTTTAAACCTGAATTTAAGGAAGGACATTGAATTGTGTATTTTATTTTATTTTATTTTATTTTATTTTATTTTATTTTATTTGAAAGAATACAAAATAGTGACCACAAAAACAGGATTAGAAACGATATAATATTTCACTAAACAAAGTAGTGGGAATTCAGTAGTGGTGGCGATATTACGTGATGCTATCTTCAAGTTACTTATTCAGATTACCAGATATACACAAGTAAAATTCATTTACATAAAAACAATAACAAAGAAGTGATAAGAAATTCAAACAAATAAAAAAATTAGAGTTAAAAAAGTTTTTTATTTTATTTTGTTTTGTTTTCTTGACAACCACCAGAAAAAAAATTCATTTAATCAAATGAACAGTTTCTTTGTTCTTTAAAAAAAAAAAGGCTTTTTAAGCATTAACTGCTCCTTTCAAAAGACCAGCAGACATCAACAATACAATTATCCAAACTATTCTGCACATATACCAAAATATATATTTTCCCCATCTTTCATTTGTCTTTTTCCTCATACTAGTTTTTCCATCCCTTTGAAGAATTTGCTTCCCTTTCACAGTATCTGTTGTGCCTTTTAGATTTCCATTAGTCTTTCAGATTCTCAGACTAGCAAGATAATATGTTTGATTCATTTCACCTACCAATATCTAGCGGCATTCAATTTTTTTTTTTTTTGATAAAGGGCTTCACTCTAATTCCAGCTGGCCTTAAACTCTGAATTATCCTCCTGCCTCAGCCACCTAGGAGCTTTAATTACAAACCTGTAGCCACCATGCCTGGTGGCACATTTAGTTTCAATCAAGTTATCATATCTCAGAATTCCATAATCTTAGAAATGGCACAGAAGAGGGCCAACAAAACAACTTAGTGGACTGAGTGTTTGCTTAGGTAAGCGCAGGGGCCAGGGTTCAATCCCTGGTACTGCATGTTGCAGCAGCCCTGCCCCTGAGCACACTGAGCTGGTCTTCGAGTCTGGGCATGGTGGCACATACCTGTAATCCCAGCACTGGGAAGGCCAAAAACAGGAGGGATCACTAGGAGTCTGAGCTATGTAGTAAGACCTTGCACACACACACACACACACACACACACACACACACACACACACACACACAGCCTAAACTAAAACAAATGGCACAGAAGTAGACAATTAGTAATGATGGGATGGGTAAATAATGAATGAGTTTTTATCAGGTACTTTTGGCTTATACTCAAATTTATAGCAAAAGGAATACTCTTACTTCTAGTATCACAGGGAGGGCCACAAAGAACATATAATTTCACAACTCCTTTTTGTGGGAGGGAAATGACTTCTGGAATCTCAAAATTTGCAGGTGAAAAGTATTTTAAGAAGCACTTTAAACTCTCAGTTCTGAACCACATTGCCAAGACACACCTACTGTGAGATTTGTTCAACGTCATTTTGAAAAACACAGTAAAGCATAATAGCTTGTGAATGTTTAGCAAACAAATGAAAACAGAGTCAAGGTTGTCCCTTCCATATTATCCCATCTTTACTCTTGGCGATCCTATATCCTGTCTGGAATGGGAGGGAGGGCTAGTGTTCTAGGTGGCCTGCTAGGACCATGCATAAGGTGCAGCCTCCGTTGAGGGTATGAAGAGCATGCCTTTGGAAGTGGGCCATGCGGGTCAATTTTATCTGTTATATCCATTATCTGATGGAAGAAGGTTAAGCAATGCTAAAGCAGCCAACACAAAGCCCACTTGTTATGGTTGAGAATGTGGCAGCCTAAAGAGGTAAAATAATATGACTGGATCATTCAGTTAGAAGAAAACTCAGTTGCACTCGATGCCTTGCATTCAATAGCACTTGAAAAAACTGGGTCCCTCTTTTCCTTGTGTATGGTTATCTTTACATCTTTACACACAGCATAGGTCCCTCCAGCAAAGGGATGGATTGATCGCCATGAATATACTTGACGCTATGTTACAAGACCTTCTCATTGTGGGAACCCACCCATGGCCAGTGATTCTGGATCTGAGAATAGACTCAGACCTGTAAACTGGGCAAGAGATACTAATTTTCTATTGAGGTGGCTGGCATCAATCTTTTGTCCATCATCCTTAACGTATTTGATTTGATATGGTTTTTGTTGCTGTTTGTTTTGTATTTTAGGGAAGGGTCTACAGTGTGTTCAGGGTTTTACTACTAGATTAGACTCATAGAGACCAGCCTGTTTACTGCCTTTGAACAGCTGGGATTACAGGCATGCGCCACCACACCCAGTCTCAATTGCTATCTCTGTGCACCTCGGGGGCAGGGCCAGCACAGCAGGCCTGGGAATCGAACCCCAGACCCCTGTGCCTGCTTGCAAGTGCTTTAATTCACTGAGCTATTTGACTGGTCTTTGATTTGATATGTTCAGAAAATATTCTTAGTGGCTATAATCTATCTCCCTCTTTGGAACAACGTGATCTATTACCCATTTTGAAAAGTCTTGTATGTGAGATCTCTCTAACTGCCATTCTGCTGTTACTGCCCACCCAAGCAATTATCTGCACCACCTTTCTGACAGTACATGGCTACTCTGTGGCCTCTCCAATCCAAGACCCTATTATTCTCACTGATACTGGAGAACCAGTTGCGGAATAGCATCTTCTATTGTCAGCCCCAGCCTAATGAAAACAGCCTGCACAGAGCTTCTCAGCAGTGCTGGTACCCACCCTTGGCCCTTCCCAACGCATTCCTTTTCACCTTTGTAAATGGAGGAACATAGTTAGCAGATGGGTTTTCCAGTCTTGTGTAATGGACCTATTCTCACACGCTCAGTTCTTTGAGATGTTTAATCCTTGCTTCTGTAATAAAACCACATCAATCTGGCATCTCTCTCACATTTAATGAAGCCAATCTTTCTCTAAGCTACTAACAACTACTTTGCAGCATGTTAGCCCTTTCTCTTGAGTACTGTTTTGACAAGCATTCCCTTGTGATCCCACCTTTGTCCAGCATCCTCACTGTTCTATTCACCCAGCTCCTGCCAGCACATCTCAACCAGTTCTTGCACCTCCATTAACATGTAATTCCTCTCTTCTCTTTTCAGGGCATAATTCCCTGATAACGGGAGATTTGACCCTGATAATAGGTCTGTCGGCTAGCAGAGAATGTGATGGCTGATCCTAAGAACAGCAAACATTATCTTATAAAATGCTTGCCTCATATGAAGCCTAAGTATTATCTTCAAGAAAAGGAAGAGGGGTGGTTGTCTTCCAACAAGAGGTCAGTGAGTCATTTATGTATGCAAAGGAGCTGAGGGAAATCTGAGGTTCGTGCTTTTCAAGCACATCTTCCCAGATACCTAGATCCTTTGGGATTCAATCTTTTCCTATCAAAAGTCCTGTCTTTGGCACAGGATATTTGCCTAAGTGGAGAACTGTTTGCTTTGGAATTCTTCTTTCCTTACAGTTTGGTTTCAGTTTACTCTCAGCTCTGTCTATTCTTTGGTTGCAAATGAGCATTTCTAAGTAACACCACAGAGGTTCACTGCTGTAAACTGCTGATTAATTTGAGCCTTGTGTTTCCTCCCTAGAGTAAATCAAGCACACTTAGCAGCGGTTTCCTAATTCCCAAACTTAAATTAGCTGTTTGCTCAATACCTCTGAAACGCAAGAGACACTGCACTAGTGATCGTGTCATTCTTTACCTGCACCCCTATCTCTGTTTATCACGGGTAAAATTATTAACTATTGTACTGTGTCAGCATGCCAGAGATAATCAATTCTCCACCTGTTGTCAGGGAGGATTCTCAGTGGCCTTCATCAGTGAGTGATCTATCTTTTTCACAGGCCATTTCCTACAGCCACTATTGGAACCACTATCTTAGCAAAGACTGGCCTGGGATTCTTTTAAGAGTAATCTACGGAATGGGCTGGCAAGATAGCTCAGTGGTCTAAAGCATCTGCTTAGGCAAGCTTAGGCAACCACAGGGACAGTGGTTCTATCCTCACCACCACATGTTGTGCCAGCCCCACCCCCAAGCCAGCCTGAGATGGCCATAACATAAATAAAATTTTTTAAAAAGAATAATCTATTGAAAACCTGCTCTAAGAAAGGAAGTGAGGGAAGCAGATACAAGGGGAAAAAAATCTAAGTGAGGATATGGTTGCAGGTGAGGACCAGTAGCTTTCTTATTAGACAGAAAGCTCAGGAGAACAATTTGAACTAGATGGTTGTGCCCCATATCAACCAAGTTGTAGACCAAGCAAGGACTGTGTTAGAGGTTTACTGGGTTCCATGTCATTTTTCAGTGGCACACCATTGGTGGGGCTGTGCCTTCCTGCCCTGTGATGTGAAGAACCGAATCAGGACATTTAGTAGAGATGTCTAGTTGTTCTCTGTTGTCCTTCTGTACTTCTCCCTCAGCCATAGATCCCTCTCCATATTTTAGTTCATCTTGTGGTCACTTGGAGCAAAGACTACATTTCCCAGCATCCCTTGCATCACGTGGTTATTAATCTGCAGTTCTCATGGAGGGATGCAAGAGCAGGTGTGCAGTTTATGCCATACTTTTAAAGGCATTGTGTGTGCTTTCTCTGCACAGGTAGTTTAGAATGCAGGCATAATATTCAGCCTTGGAACAGTTCTACTAGTCCATGAGGTTAGATCTTTATGTTGAAGATAACAGCAAAAAACAGAAGGGATTTTTGGCCTTCAAAGACTACAGTGTTGCCATACCAGCTGTAACACCTCTTAAATGATATGAAGGGTTCCTACAAGTGAGTTCAAATGTTCAAATCTTCCACTTCTCTGGGGGTGAGAGGTGGATTGATGATGTTGAGTAACATCTAAGGGGCACGTACTATGTCTCAGTCATTGTTTTAAGCACTTTAGGTGTATTAGTTCATTTCATCCTCACAGCAGTTCCATGAAGTAAGAGGTATTTTATCCTTGTTTTGTCTATGGACAAACAGGGATGAAGTTAATTGACTAGCCCACTCACATTCAGAGAGCCAGCAGGGTAGGACAACTGGTATCTGAATCCACATTTCTAGGTTCCAAATCCAAACTGCTAAGCAGTGAGACACAAGCATATCAGAAATCCGAGTCTGATGGTTCTGGCTGTTTCTTGCCCTGCACTGTGTCACCCTGAACTGTTTTAGTCTCTTATTAATTAAATAATGAGACAGACAGTAGAAATATAAATATAAATATAAACATAAATATAAAGGCATTATTTACCTAGCATCTTAGGAAGACCTTTTCTTTTTGAAACATGGGACTCATAATGAAAATGTGGGCCTGAACTGATAAAAGGATCCTTTAAAAAAAAAAAAAAAAAACTGTATTCCACTACTCTACCTTGTCATGAAACTTCTGGATTGCAAACCTCCATCAGCATTACCCTTTGCGGCACACAGTCTCCAAAGGGTGTGTGTGTGTGTGTGTGTGTGTGTGTGTGTGTGTGTGTGCGCGCGCGCGTGTGTATCTACATATGAAATTCACATGTAATACAGTAGAAACAAATCCTTATGGTAGACATTGCGGTGCTCTGTTCCAGCATCCTCTTTAGATCAGATTCTTCCATGTCCCAGCAGCTGGGAATATCAGTTGCTATGTTTCAGTGCTGACTGGAAGTTGCCCTTAACTCCAGGAAATGGCTCGCTCTCCATCTTGTCCCGTCATAGGTGACCGGTAACCAGTGCCTGGCGGATGGGGGCCTCAACTCAGAAGCATTCAGAGAGCTGTGCCAGCCCCAGAGCTCCCCCTAGGTTGGCCCAGGTTTCTCTGGGCGGGATGTTTAGGTCAGCTTCTCCTCTGCCTGGTGCTACCTTCTCCACCTCCTTACAGCTGCATTACCTGAGACAACCCCACACCTGCCCCAGGTCTGTTTTGGCATCAGCTTCCACTGTGTGTAGAGTGAACCACACCCCCAAGTAAAACTGCAAATAAAGTTGAGGTGAAAATAAATGAAATCAGTTCTAATAATTTCTATTTATATCCCAGGAGTTGTTTTTTGCATCTATCTACCTTGGAGAAGATTCTCAAAGACTTAAACTTCAGAAGATCATTCACTTTCATTCCAGAAGAGGCAAGGAGCGTTACAAGGAAGATAAAGCAGAAAAGAAGCCCTTCCATGGCTATTTCCACCCAGACAAGTTTAGATTTCCCTGTGTGGGTACCCACAACCCTATAGCCTCTCCTTTTGGAAAATTTATCACTACTGTAACAACAGTTGGCTTAAATGAAGATTTAAGATGGAGGAGGTAGAGTCTGTGCCCATCTTTAGTGTGGTTATATATTTGACAGCCAATAGCACAACTGCACGCAGTTGGTGCTCAATAAACATGCAAGGAAGAGTGGGGAGTTAGTCGCAGAACCAGCCAACGAGGCACTGACAAGTGTGGGGGAGTGGCTGAGCCGAAGCTGAGCTGGAGGTTGTGAACTCCTTGCGGTGAGAGCAAGGTCAGCGCAGCCCGTGTCTGGCCTGGGTGTTCCTCCCCATTAGCTGTAGCACAGAGAGCTCTGAGAAGGTTTCACTTTCAGTGTTCTCAGCAAAGCACTGAGGCGTCGCACCTTGGACTCCTCATGTGCTTCCCTCCTTCAGACCATGCCGGGTTGCGCTGCCTCTCCATCAGAGATCGCATTCCACCTGGTCCTAGCCTTCCTTTTATGTGTCTTGCATCTTCTTAATCTGCCTTTGCTCCCTCTCAGGATCCTGCTCCCCATGCAGGTCATGGCAGTCAATGTCTCTGACTTTGTATGGGGGATATATTCATCAAACAAGTGTATAGGGATGGTATGGGAGATAGCTCAGCGGTATAAGCATCTGCCTGGCAAATGCAAGGTCCTGAGTTAGATTCACAGTACCAAAAACAAAAAGATAAAAAAAGAGCACAGGGATATAGTGAAAAATTGCCATAAGTACTCTGAAGGAAGGAAAGGGAGGTAGAGCTCTGAAATGACTGAGACTTTTGACTTTTGTGCACTTAGGGTGGTGGAGGTGGGCATGTGGGGATGGCAGGGGGGTGGCTGGCACCCACACCTCCCTGGAGAAAGAGGTGGCATTTGAACTTTAGGCAACAAACTGGCAACTGGAGCAGCTTCTCAAACTTGTGTCCCTCACAGTTTGAGGCTATTTGGCTCATTCTTTGTTAGAGGTGCAGGTTGGACAGGAGTGGAAGAGCCCTGTGCATTGCAGAATCTGAGCAGCGGTCTTAACCTCCTGTCCACTGGACACCAGGAGCAACATGCTCTGAATCCAGATGTGACAACCCAGGTGTATATAGACTTTGCCAAATGTCCTGGTTATGGGGAGAAGAAGGGCAGGAATAAGACTGATAAGTGCAGGTGGAGGGGAAGAAGCCACGGAGCAGGAGACCCGTGCTGCGGGAGGGCATAGTGGGCCTGGGGAGGGGCAGCCATGACTCGGCGTGGCAGACAAGGCAAGACCCTGCAGGCTAATGAAGGAAATTTGCTGTCTGCTTCCCAGTAAAAAGCACAGAACATGTGGAAGGAGAATGGCAGCCTAAGAATCCACAAGGCTCAATTATTTGGATGCAAAAATTATGAAGTAAGCATGCATCAGCCCAGAACACTGAGACATGGTGAAAGTCAGTTAGCACATGTAGCCTACCCACTGGCTCACAGGACTAAGGAGGAGATGACAGATGAACCCCACTGGGGTACAGGATGTGCTGAAAACTTTCTTCAATAAATCAGCGGGCACTCCCCTGTATTGCATTGTTAATGGAAGTACCTAAACTTAAGACGGTTGCTGTAGAAACTTGTCCTGGAGCTGCCTCCCCACCTGTAACTTCCCAAGCCTGTTGGCACAGGGTAGCAGGGTGCTGGGCGGTGAAGTCTGTGACGTATTTTTGAATCAGCCTGTAATGGGAAAGTGAGTAAAATATCCAGGAGATCTGGCCACAGATGTGCAGGCGGGGTGCACTGATGGACACCTCGAAAGCCAGGTCTGAGATTCCCAGAGGCCAGTTGCTCTGGAATGGGACATCCAGACCTCCAGCTTGCAAATGATCCCTCCCTGGCCACTGAGCTGCCAGGCATTTTCCCTTTAGTTTGTTGGCTAATTGCAGCACCCTCGAAAGTTAACCTCTCTAGATATTTCCTCCAGCACCCAATACATGTTGAAATGATGCCTTTCTTCTATAGTAGGAGTAGATGCTGTTATCCTAATCTTCTACAGAGAGTTTTCAGGGTACACCTTCAGCCAATCTTCTATAACTTCCGAACACTCTTCAGGAAGATTCTCCAAGATCTGTATCACTGGTGTTTCTTCTTGGCTTAAGCCTCTTGGAGATATGAAAGGACAATTCTTGACTCTGTATTCATTCAACAGTTTGATTTTTTTTCCTTGTGGGCTTCTTTGTGTGTTAATTTTGAGCTTTTAAAATATTGCATTTGAATCTTATCTATCTTGCTGACTTTTATTTACGGCACATTAATTCTGAATTGTGGTAAAACATACAAAAACATAAACTTCACCATCTTACTCATCTGTAAGCATACATTTCAGGGGAATTAACTGCGTTGGCATTGTTATACAACCACTGCCAATCCAATCTCCAGAGTCCTTCAACTTGCCAAACTGAACTTTTGTGCTCATGAGACTAGAATTTTCCTTTTCCCCAAACCCCATCTTTGATTTTCTGCAAATCATTCTACTCTGTCTCCATATGAATGTGACAATCCTAGGCACCTCACATAAGTAGAGCCATATAGCATTTATTTTATGATTGGCTCTTTTCATTTAGCATAATGTCTTCAAGTTTCATCCATGTTGTAGTCCGTGTCAGAATTTCCTTCCTTATTTTAAGACTTCTCTGCCAATAATTGTTATTTTCTATTTTTTCTTAGGTTGCCATCTTGATGTGCATGAAAAGGTAAGATCTCCTTCAAAAAGCTTTTTTTTTTCAATTCTGGGTATTGAACCCAGGAGCATACTACCACTGAGCAATGCCCCCAGCTTTATTTGTTTCTTTTATTTTAAGATAGGGTCCTACTACATTTCCCAGGCTGGCCTCCAATTTGCAATGTTCCTACATCAGACTCTCAAGTAGCTGGAATAACAGGCCTGTACCATCACTCCAGGCATTTCCTCGATTTTGTAGTGGAGGATGGGGATCCCCTGGTTCAGTGTAGGCCTGCGCTGGTGTTCTGCATGCAAATCATTCCCTAATGTGTCTCTGCTTCTGACATAAATTTCTATATCCCTGGTAATGCAGGGAAAACACCATGGTTTAGATTTGGCTATACCATTCAGAGCTGTGTGACCTCAGGCAAGACACTAGTTTGTCTATGCCTTAATTTCTTCATCAAGAAAATAAGGATACAATATTATTTACCTGGAAAAATTGTCACTAGGAGAAAATGGATTCCTATATATGAAGTTCTTAGACATGAAAAGACCTATCTCTATGTAGGTAATAGCTATTGCTATAGATCTCACCTGCTGAAGTGCTCTTTTTGTTTTTCAAGCAAATGTGATATTTTCAAATAATTTAATTAAAAAGTTGCAAAGATTCTACTATACATTCCAGATGCCCTTGATCTGACTCCCTCTAATATTAGTGTTTTACATAAGCAGATACATTTGTCAAAGCTATGAAATTAACATCAGTGCATTATTAGTAGCTAAACTACAGGCTTTATTTGAATTTTACTGGTTTTCCACTAATGCCAAGCTTTGATTCCAGGGTCCAAGTCAGTGTGTCACTTCGCAGTTAGAATGTAGCTGGTTTTGTCGCAATCTTCCACCACGAAGACTGCCATGAGCCTGCTTCACATGTCTGCATTTTTCCTACCTGTCCCTAAGCATACATAAATGTCGCTCCTGGATTAGATGGTACTTGGTCCCTTTTCTTCTGAGAGAGACTAATGTGGTGATCCATAGTTTTGAGCCCCTAAAAAGTTGCTATCAAAATTTGGATACCATCTAATTGCTTCTCAGCCTTTTGGCTAAGATCAAGTGTAAAATTTGGATACCATCTAGTCTACATGGGCCTGCACACAATTAAATAGCATAGAAGAAGACTGGTGACTGTGAGAAAGAGAAGTGAGTGCGGAAGCAGTTGGAGGTGAGAAGTTAGTGAGGGAGAAGTTGGAGGTGAGAAGCCAACAGGGAGATGCAGGCAAAGCTCTCAGGCCTTAATGCTGGACTTACCTGACTCATGTCCTGGGATGGCTCCTGCCTGAGTTAGACCTGACTCTTACTGCTCAGGGCATCCACCCATAGCATCATGGGTCTCTCAGCTCAGTTAGGCCCATGAAGCTTTGCTGCCCATCGTGAGTTGCTCTTTTGGCTTTGCCTCCTCCTTCAGAGCATGGCTAACTCAGACCCTTAGTGATGGACGGGAAAGAAAGGCTAAAATAAACCTCACTCACCTTCTCCATACCCTAATGGCCTTCTTTCCACCTGGACCACACCAGGGTGGTGCTAAACAGGGATTTAAAATGAGGATCTGACATCGAAATGGCAGTAGTGGTAGCATTTTCATGGTTTTGACTTAGAAACAGACCTCAGGCTATGAGCCATCAGCTGACTTATTTTCTCCTTCCTGTCTTCACGTATGTGGACATGTACATCTCGAGATTCATGTTGAAGTCACTTCTTTCACGTGTTGGGACACTGAGAGAAGAAGTCCACTACTGACCGAGAGCATGGATGATCAGAAAAAGAAGAAAGTTGACTCTAAAAAAGTAAGGTTGTTGTACTAACTTACCTGTGGGTAGAGCTCACGGGTTGTCTCCAATTTCAGCCACACCACCCCTGTCCTCACCCTGGCGGCATTCCTGGTGCTGTCGCACTGTTGGGCAACAGCACGGATCAGAAGGATCTCATTGTGAGTACTGGCTCCACCACTAATTTGCTGTGTGAACTTGGGCAGGTTACTCAACCTCTTCGTGCCTCACCTTCACCTGTCAAATGGGGATAATTGTAGCACCTGCCTCCCGATGTTGCTGTGAGGTCAAATAAAAGGGAGGTGAGGCAACGTATGCGCGGCGCTCGGTGTGGTGCCTGACGTGTCGTGCGTCCTCCGAGAGCTCAGCTCTTGTTATTCAGGACATCCAGGGGGAGATAACATGACCGTGACCACTGGCAGCCAGGCTGCAGGCAAAGGTAGAGAGTGAGGAAGAAGGCGAGGGAGAATGGAGGTAGAGGGCCAGCGTCTTTGAGCCCAAGCAGAAGTCACACACAGAACAGCTCCCTTCTTTTGATGTACTTATCACAGGGTCTACAGGGTTCCCACTACACAGCTGCGAGTCCTAGTGATCCTCCTATTTTCAGCCCACCAAGCTCTGGGCGCGTGATACCATGCTGAGTCTCAATTGCTGTCTCAGCATGGCCCAAGGGTGGGACCTGCACAGCATGTTGGGGATTGTACCCAAGTCCCTGCACCTGATGAAGCAGGCGCGTTAGTCAGCTGAGCTGTCTGGCCAGCCCTAGAACAGCTCCTTATGGTTGGTGAGAACCATAAAACTCGCCAATGGGAAAGTGATAAACTCCGAAAGTCCTACAAAGCACCAGCAATCTCACAGTGGAGAGCTGGCCCTCAAGTGGTAGGAAGCTGTAGTTAGGGTACCAGAAGGGTGACAGCGTGTCCCAGTGAAATCCTGCCTGCCACATGGAACAGGTGACAGGATGTAGGAAGGCTATGGCTGTTATGCCTTGGTTACCTTATCTGTGACTGTATCCACATCATGGTGCTCTGTTATAAGGCAGTAGATACAGGTGGGATAAGGATTGTGCCCCATATGTTACTGTGAAGACGTGAAGGGGTGTGTGTGTGTGTGTGTGTGTGTGTGTGTGTGTGTGTGTAAATCTGTCAGGAAAATAAAACAGTACCATAGAAAGCCAGACCCTCTAAATTTAAATTTTCTATTGTTCAGACACAGAACTGAAACTGTCTTTCTTCATTCAATTTTGAAGGTGGGTAAACTAAGCCCATCAAAATAGAAAGTTTTAGTTGTTGTTGTTTAGAAAATTAAATTGGGGGTAGTTTTTTTTAAGCACCTGAAATACAAGCAGAACATAAAAGCAGGACCTGACTGAAAGGGAGCCAGCCAGAGTGTTTGCCAAATGTACCTGAGAAGGTTAACAAAACAGTGACCTCATCTCAGACAGCAGGGAAGAACCAAGTGGTGTTGTCCAACACTTGAGGGTCCTAGCTAGCAGCAGTCTTGCCCAGCATACAGCCAAGTTGCTCCATGGTCTCCTGAATCCAGCTCAGCCACATCTGGGGACAGACCCACCGAGCCTTTTGCAAAGAATAACTATGTTGTTCCCTAGTTTGGCCTACCCCTTGGTTTGCAGCTATGCACCCACCTCCGACCCAGGAAGTCGGGGTGCTCAGAAGGCTTTATCTACACAGAACATTTTTCCTGAAAGCAGGGGCCCAGACCACCAGCATGTGCCGTCAAGCACTTATAGAGCTTCTTTCTGCCTCCACCATTGTTTAGTCAGTGACCAGCGGAACACCTGTACCTCAGATGGGGACAGGTAAGAACGCACAGCAGCAGGAGACACTGGCAGGGACCAGGAAGGGAGAGGCTCCAAGGTTGTTATCTTTGGCTCGTTCAGACATTTTTTTCTCTTCTAGAGCAGCCTGGGTACATGTAACCTGGATATACCCCCATAAAGTGTGTGTTTGGCGGCCCATTCCCCTCTGAGGGGGATGAAGTCACCTCCTGAGCTCTTTCCTATGTGTCTTAGGGTAGCTGGCAGGCTGTTAGATCTCCCATCTCTCTGTCCTGCGGGTGACCTCACAGTGGCCTCAGATAGGGGCCAAGAGGATTGAGTCTGCTTGGCAAACTGCGCAGCTTCTGCCCGCAGGGAGCGGAACCTGGCTCCAGTCAACCCCAGCAGGTCCCAGACTGGATCGTCCCAGCCGGTCCTCCCTGCATATTACTCTGTCCCTCTCAAGAAAGGCAATTCGCTGAACGAACTGTAACATTCACTGTGACTGAATTGCTCAGCTTTGATGGAATGAAACATCCCACCAGCATATTTGTAGATCCACTCACGTGGCAGAAAAACTGTCTTTTTATGAAACTGTGAGCTCCTTTGTCCCCACAAAATGAATGATGCAGTCAGGAGTGGATAATGGGCCAGAAAAAAACATTCTGCCTTACTTTTTAGAATTTCACAAAATTACATGCCATGCTGCTATGGCTCACAGTGTTTCCTGCACGTATCTATCAATGAGAAGCCAGGAGCACAACTAAGAAATAGCAGAACATCTTCAGCACCAAAAATGTTTCATCCTGGTTTTAACTGTGTCCCAGGCAGAATTCATGTGTAAGCTTCTCGCCCTCAGAACCACTGAATGTGATTTTATTTGGAGATAGAATCTTCAGAGAGGCAAACGAATTTTTAAAAAGAAGCAGTTAGGGTGTGTCCTAACCCAGCACTGCAAGTGATCTGATCAAAGAGAGAGATTGGGAACGGCTACATGCAGAAAGATCTGGAAGTGTACATCAAGACTGCCATTTGCAAGCACATGGGAGGTTGGGGCGCAGCTCCTGCTGGCCCGGCCCTGCGATCCCACCATTTCAGTGTCATGGCGTCAGGAACTGGGAGACAATACATCCTTCCTAATTCGGCGTACTTTTTGCAGCACCTCGAGGAAGTTCATGTATCACCTTACTTAGAGCAAATCACTCTCCACCTCTAACCCCAGCCTGCCAATCAGAGACCTGATTTTTGTCTACTTTTCCCAGAATGCCAGACAAATGGAGTGACCAACATATCATGTGTCACTTAAGTCTAGTTTCCTTTATTCTGGGTAACCCTTTTGAAATTCACCCACATTCTTCATTCATTTGTTTCACTGATTTTTTTTTTATTACTGCTGAGTAGTATTCCATTATGTGGATGTACAGTTTGTTTATCCATTCACTAGTTGAAGAACGTTTGGATTATTTCCAGGTTTTGGTTATTGTAACTAATGCTTCTGTAAATGCTCTTATGTGCAATTTTGGGTGTGAATGTGTGTCTTGATTTCCCTTGGGTAAATATCCAGGGCTGGGATTCCTCGGTCATACAATAACTATATGTAAATTGATAAGGAACTACCAAATCATTCAAAGTGGCTGTTCCATTTCTTGTATTTCCACCAGAAACCCGTGAGTGCTGGGGTCATGTACATCTTCTCTGTACTCGACCTCCCTGGGTTTTTGTTGTCCCAACCTACCTAGCACGCACAGATATCTTACTACAGTTTTCACTCACTTATTCTTCACACACAAAGATACTCAGCATCTTTTCAGGCAGTTATTTGTCATCCATATAACTTCTTTTGTGAAATATCTATTTCATATCTTTTCCCCATGTGTTCTGAAAACAATATTTTAAATGTGTTTATTTGGTACAGGATCTTGCTATACAGCTTGGACTCCTAGCTGTCTCAGTGCGGGGATTATAGGTGTCCATCACCATGCCCACTTTTGGAGCCAGCACAGTGTGCAATACCATGGATCAAACCCAGGCCCTTATGCTTGCCAGGCAGACACTTAGACTACTGAGACAGCTCCCAGCCTCCCTCTTCAACTGGGTTGTTTGTTTTCTTATTACTGAGACTTATGAAGATAAATATCTTTTTTGTCAAATGTGCTTTACAAATATTTTTCTGTCAGTCTTTGGGTTATCTTTCTTTATTTCTCCACAGTATATTTTGGGAAGCAAATTAACTGTT
>PVJA010026353.1:0-29706 GCA_004027025.1 Myocastor coypus | reverse complement strand
TTTTTTTTTTTTTTTTTTTTTTTTTTTTTTTTTGTCTTTTTGAGACAGGGTCTCATTATGCAGTTGAGGCTGGCCTTGAGCTCGCTTTTGTAGCCCAGGCTGGTCTCAAACTCGCACCAATCATCCTGCCTCAGCCTCCCAAGTGGTAGGATTATAGGCATGCGCCACCACACCCCGCAGGAGTTGGTGATTTTATCTTTTCAAAAACCAACTCTGGGAGGGGAGGTTACTATTGTTTTTCTAGTCTCTATTATTTCTTCTGTGATCTTTATAATTTCTTTTCTTCTGCTAACATCTTTTTTTTTTTTGTCTTTTTGAGATAGGGTCTCACTATGCAGTTCAGGCTGGCCTTGAGCCCACTTTTGTGGCCCAGGCTGGTCTCAAACTCGCATTGATCCTCCTGCTTCAGCCTCCCAAGTGCTGGGATTACAGGCATGCACCACCATGCCCGACTCTTCTGCTAACATCTTGATCTGATCTTTTTCAAGTTCTTTGGAGTATCAAGTTGAACTGCTTTATTTGCTGTTACGTATTCGTGCGCACACATGATTAAACCCAAGGCTTTGCACACCCTAAGCATATAATCTGTCAGTGAGCTACACCCCCAATCCATCTTTTTTGATGGACATTTATCACTATAAATCCCCTCTATGACTATGCTGAATCCACAGCTTTTTATATATTGTATTTCTTTTTATTTGTCTCAAAATAGTTTTATATTTCCTTATATGGCCCATTTTTTTTAACTTACTTTATTTATTTATTTATTTATTTATTTATTTATGGCCGGCTCAGTCTGCCCTGGGGGTGGGGCTGGCACAGCATGTGGTGCTAGGGATAGAACTGCAGTCCCTGCGGTTATATAAGCTTGCCTAAGCAGGCGCTTTAGACCACTGAGCTATCTCGCCAACCCCAGCCCATTGGTTCTTTAGGCACATGTCGTTTGACATATATATATGTATATATGTGTGTATATATATCTCTCTATATATAGATATATATACACTGTATATACAGTGTATATATATCTATATATAGAGAGAGATATATATATACATATATATAATTTCTTCTGTTACTGGTTTCTAGGTTCATGTCATTGTGACAAAAAAGATATTTCATGAGCTAGCAAGATAGCTCAGTGTGGCCCGGCAGGATGGCTCAGTGGTGTAAAGCCCCTGCAGGCGGCAGCAGGGACCTCGGCTTGATCCCTGGCACCACATGCTGCGCCAGCCCTGCCCTCAGGGCAGGCTGAGCTGGCCATAAAAATAAATAAACAAACAAACAAAAGTTCTGAAACAAGAAAAATAAAATAAAATAAAATTTAAATTTAAAAAAAAAAAGATAGCTCAGTGAGCCTGGCAAAATGGTTCAGCAGTCTAAAGCTCCTGCTTAGGAAAGCTTAGGCAACTGCAAGGACCACAGTTCCATCCCCAGCAACACATGCTGTGTCAACCCCACCCCCAGGGCAGGCTGAGCCAGCCATCATACAAAAAAAAAAAAAAAGATAGCTCCGTGGACTAAGAGCCTGCTTAGGCAAGTACAACAATCAGAGTTCGATCCCAGCACCACAGGCTGTGCCAGCCCTGTCCCCTGGGCACACTGAGTTAGCCAATGAGTCCAGGCATGGTAGTGCACTCCTGTAATCTCAGTGCAGGGGAGGCTAAGACAGGAGGATCACTACAAGTCCAAGATGCATATTGAGACCCTGTACCAAATACATAAAATAAGGTATTTCAGGTTTTTTTTTTTTTTTTTTTTTTTTTTACGGGACCAGGGTTCAAACTCACAATCTTGCTCTTGCCAGGCAGGCACTTGTACCACAGAGCTATCCCCCCAGCCCCTTATTTTAATATTTCTAAACATATGAAGATTTGAGCCGGGCGTGGTGGCTCACATCTGTAATCCCAGCACTCGGGAGGATGAGGCAGGAGGATCGGTGCGAACTCGAGACCAGCCTGGGCTACAAAAGTGAGCTCAAGGCCAGCCTGAACTGCATAGCGATACCCTGTCTCAAAAAGACAAAAAAAAAAAAAAAAAATGAAGATTTGTTTGTAGCCTAATGGGATCTGTCCTAGAGAATGTGCATGTGCATGTGAAGAGAAAGTGTATTCTGTTGCTGTTGAGTGGAATCATCTGTGTATGTAAGGTTCATTTGATCTAAAATGTTATTTTCTTTTATTTAGTCACTAATCTTTTAGCAATGTATTTCAAGGCATAATTAATGTCTTATATATATGTGCATCTTTTTTTTTCTGGTGGTACCAGGGATCAAACTCAGGACCTTGTATTTGCAGGCAAGCACTTATTCTACTGAGCTATCTCCCCATCCTGTAACTTTTCTAATGTCTTTCATTCTCTTATATAAATCTAAACTTCTATTTCATAGAATTTTTCTTCTCACAGGAATTCTTTTCCTATGTCTATGTTGGGTTTGTTTTTATTGTCCTGGAGATTGAGCTCTGGGTCTCTCATGTGCTCGTATTCGACCACTGTGATACAGTCCCTTGTTTATCTTTCAGGGATCTGCTTGAATTGGATTCTCTCAACTTTTGTTTACATGGAAAGAAGTCATGCGCCTTCACCTTTTAAAGGTACTCTTGTGTGCATGCAACTCTTAGTTAACAGGGTTTCCCATCTTCCTCCCAGTACTTTGAAAAAGTCTCATTTCTCCTGGATTACATAACTCCTGATGTGAAGCATACCGCTGTAATCTTGCTGGCTGTTTTTGTTTGCTTGTTTGTTTCCTTTATGACACAAAGTCTCACTACATAGTTCAGGCTGACCCTGAACTTGTAGCTATCCTCCCTCCCTCCTCAGCATCCTGAGTGCTGGGCCCACATGTGTGCACCACACCTAACTGTTGCTGGGGTTTTTTTTTGTTTTTTTTTTTGGGTGGGGGGGGTTGTTTTGTTTTGAATTTTTTTTTTTTTCTTGTTTCAGAACTTTTGTTTATTTATTTATTTTTACGGCCAGCTCAGCCTACCCGGGGCAGGGCTGGCGCAGCATGTGGTGCCAGGGATCAAACCGCGGTCCCTGCAGCCACCTAAGCTTTCCTAAGCAGGTGCTTTAGACCACTGAGCCATCCTGCCAGGCCCACATTTCCTCTGCTTGATATAGCTTCAACATCTTTGGTCTCTGAATTTATAGTTTATGGTTTTCAACATATATGGAAAAATTTTAGCTCCCATATTTTTCTGTTGTTGTTGTTATGTTTTTGTATTTGTTTTTCTGGAACCGGGGATTGAACTCAGGTCCTTGCACTTGTCAGGCAAGCATTTATTCTGCTGAGCTATCTCCCCAGCCCTAGCTCCCATATTTTTTCACTTTCTTGAAACTCTAAATGTGTGTGTGTGTGTGTGTGTGAGTGGTAGACTGATTGTTTGATCAATATTATACCATAGGTTACTGAAGCCCTGGTCTTTTGTAGGAAGGAAGGAGAATCTTTTCTCTGTGTATTTTTTTTTCTGTGTGTCTGTATTTCTTTCGAGGTGACAGCTGAGACAGGTTCTCACAATTTAGTTCAAACTGGCCTTGAGCCTGGCATGGTGTCACAAGCTGGGCATGGTGGCACACGCCTGTAATCCTAGCACTTGGGAGGCTAAGGCTGGAGGATCAGTGTGAGTTTGAGACCAGCCTGGGCTACAAAAGTGAGCTCAAGGCCTGCCTGAACTACATAGTGAGACCCTGTCTCAAAAAGACAAAAAAGAAAAAAGGACTGGCCTTAAACTCAAGGATCCTTCTGGAATTATAGCTGTGTGCCAACACCCCCAGCTTCTTCATGAATTTCTTTTGGATATTTTCAAATTATTATATATGAGAGCTGGCCAGACAGCTCTGCAAACTAAAGTGCCTGCTTAGGCAGACGCAGGGACTGGAGTTTGATCCCTAGCACCACATGCCATGCCAGCCCCACCTGGGGGCATGCTGAGATGGGCCTGCAATCCCAGCGCTTGGGAGGCTCCAAACAGAAGGATCACTATGAGTCCAATCTGTGTAGAGACCCTGTAGACCTTGCACTAAAAAGAAAATATAAAGTATTCATCTTTCCTTATGCAGTTTCTAACCAATTGTTGATCCCACTCAGCATTCTCATCTTATCCTTTTTTTTTTCTGCATATTTTAGGGAAGCAATTAAAGGTGTTCAGGGTCTCACTTATAGATCAGACTTGTAGTGATCCACTTATGTACACCCTCCCAAGAGCCACCATGCCCAATCTCAAGAGTGCCATGGGGGCAGGGCCAGCACAGCAGGCCCAGTGATTGAACCCCTGACCCTTGCACCTGTGTGCAGGAGCTTTAATCTGCTGAGCTATTTGGCCAGCCCTTATCCCATTTATTTTATCATTTCAGATGTATTTATTATTTTTCAAAAAAAATTCAAAAAGGGGCCCGGTGGGATGGCTCAGTGGTCTAAAGTGCCTGCAGGCGGCTTCAGGGACTGAGGTTCTATCCCCAGCACCACATGCTGCGCCAGCCCTGCCCTCAGGGCAGGCTAAGTTGGCCATAAAAATAAATAAACAAACAAACAAAAGTTCTGAAACAAGGGGCTGGGGAGATAGCTCCAAGGCACAAGTGCCTGCTGGGCAAGTGCAAGGTTGTGAGTTTGAACCCCGGTCCTGCAAAAAAAAAAAAAAAAGTTCTGAAACAAGAAAAAAAAATTAAAAATTTTTCAAAGTGTGCTTGGGTTATTTTAAAAGTATATTACATTCTTTGTATATACCTAAAGTGTACCAATAAAAATCATTTTCTTTGAAAAAAATACAGATCCCATTTTTCTCTTCATTGTGTTCAACTTTCCTTTACTTTCTGAATGTATGGAGCAAACATATAGTAGCTGCTTTAACATCATTTCTAATAATTCAATCACTGTCATTTCTGGGTCTGTTTCTATTGATCTTTGTTTTTCTTGTAACTATGGACCATATTTACTTCCTGTTGTATGCCTGTCAATTTTTTTTATTTACAACTAGTATTGTGAACTGTATGCTTTTAGGTGCCAAATTTTGTTGTTTTTTTAACTTGTGGGCTTTTGTTATGAATCACAATTTATTTGGGATTGGCTTAATCTTTATGACACTTGTTTTTTATTTAGAATTGTGAAGGGGGGCTGTGGAGATAGCTCCGTGGCACAAGTGCCTGCCTGGTAAGTGCAAGGTCGTGAGTTTGAATCCCAGTCCCACCAAAAAAAAAAAAAAAAAAAAAAAAAAAAAAAAAGATAGTAGAATTGTGAAGACTGGTTTTAGGCTACTTCCACTACCCCTTATTATCTAAGGACACAAAACTCCTGGGTCAAAGGTAAATTATTCTTACCAAAGTAGCAAATGTTTCTCTGTCTCGTAAATCTCACAAGAAATGTGAACAAGGCAGATGGATGCCACACAATCAATGGGTCTGCATCGTCTGAGTTCTCTTAAGCTTACAGTATTTGGCTTAGTTACTCGCTTTCTCCCTCAGACACAACACCTGATGCCCACAACCTAAAGGAAGAAAAGTATATTTTGGCTAATTATTTGCAGAGGTTTCAATCCATGACTGGCCACTTTTAAGGCAGGCCTGCATGGCAGAGGAACATGGCACAGAAGAAAGAGCACATGGTGGGGCAGACAGGAAGTAGCAGGTGATCCAGGAAGGAAACAAGGAGACCTGCTAGTTCACACCCACAGGGACCCACCTCCTGCATCCAACTTCCCCTCCCAACACGTTTAGCTATCAACCTCACAGAGGATGAATCCAGTGATGATCCTCACATCCCATTGAGCCAGTCACCTGCCAGTAGCCCCACCTATGAGTTGATGGGGCTGGGCAGGGCATCAAGATATAAAAAGAAACAGCATCTGAATCCCTTACAGTGGACTATTATCTGTTTATTATCCTACAGGGAAATATTACTATACTGGACAATGAACAAATCTGCCTTTGGCTCCAGAAGAAGACAGCATTTCTATTTCCAAGGCTGCTTACTAACAAGTGTCCTTGATAAGATCATCTACCAAGGCAAAAATATCTTCTCAGAGCTACCACCTAAAATCCATAGGAGAACTTCTGATTTTTGCAGATGAAAACAGCTATTCCCAGCCTGCATAAGCTCTAAGGGTTATTCTACCTACCCTTTTTTTTTAAGAGTATAAATTAGAATTAAAACAGAAAAAAAATAAAAGTGACACAGAATTTCACTTAACAAAGTAATACAAATTTCACAGTATTTGTTGAAATATATAGTGTTGTCTTCCAACTAGTTATTCATATTACCAGATGCCAACCAGTACAAGATTCCATTTTTTTCTTTCAGGTTATCACACTAAGGAGACAATATGATGTTTACACATGCAGATCTGATTTATTTCACTTAAGAGTATGTTTTCTACTTGCATCCATTTACTGACAAATGACTCAAATTTATCCTATTTTATAGCTGCATAACACTCCATTGTATAAAAATACCACATCTTCTTTACCCATTCTTCAGTTGATGGGAATCTGGGTTGTTTCCAGGATTTAGCTATGACAAAGTGCTGCTATAAACATGGATGCACATATACCACTGTAGTATGAGGTTTTCAGTTCTTCTTGGCTAGGTTGGGTACACAACCAAGATTTGAGAAGATTCCTTTATACTTACCTAAGGCTTGTACATTTCTGTTCTCTCCCATGCTCTTGACAAAAAAATTTTAGTTGTCTTAGTCTTCTCAGACTCCAAATTCTCTTTCCTGATGTCAGTGAAAGTCTCCCACTGTTGAGATTCTCTCTTCCTGCACCACAGTCTAGATATTCTCTCCTTGCAGTGAGGAGGAATAAATGAATAAGTATTTTCCTATTTGCCTTCTCTCAGAAAGCACATCCTGTGCTGTTTGTTTTCCTGTTCAAGGTATCAGTTTCATGTATTTTCCCAGTTTCCTAATTGCATACCATGAATCAACCATATCCTAGTTATACCATCATAATCAGAAGCAGAGGTCTGAAGGATACCAAACAGCATCATTATGTATATGTCAGTGCTAACGAATCTATAAAGCAACTGCCAAAGTAATTTTAGGAACAATACGGGACACAAATAGCAATGCAAAAATCAACTAGATTTCTATATATTACCAGCAAACACTTGTAAAATAAATTTTCATACTTATTTCTAAAGGCACATCAAAACTAAGGTTCTTAGGAGTAAATTGAAAAAGAGACATGAAGGCCCTTTCAACTAAAAAATTATAAATCATTGCTGAAACAAATTAAGCCCTAACTGGAGTTGAGTTGTGCCTCCATTGTTAAAGTGTCAATCTATCACAAATTCAGCTATAGGTTCACAATCCTCCTAGTAGTAACCCTAGCAGGATTTTAAAGAGGAAATTGATGAGTTAATTCTAAAATGTACATGAAAATGCAGGGAGTTAAAAGAAGTCAAAATAATCTTTTTTGTGTGTGTATTTTAGGGAAGGGTCTGCAGGGCTTTCGGGGTCTCACTACTAGATCGGATTTATAGTCTTCCACCTGTTTACAGCCTCCCAACAGCTGAGATTACAGGCATGTGCCACCATGCCCAGTCTCAACTGCTGTCTCAGCACACTCAGCAGGGCTGGCTCGGCGGGCCCAAGGATCAAATCCCCAGCCCTTGTCCCTACATCTGCTTGCAGGTACTTTAATCCGCTAAGCTATCTGGCCAACCCTCAAAACAATGTTAAAAATATATGACATATATATATATATATATATATATATATATATATATATGACTTATAATACTTTTCTTTAGTATTTAGACAATTAGAAGAATCAAGACATTCTATTAATAGCATAACTAACAAAGACATCAATGAAACTGAATTAAGTCCAAAAATGGTACTACATGTTTTATAACCAATTGATTTTTTTTCTTGTTTCAAAACTTTTGTTTATTTGTTTCTTTATTTTTATGGCCGGCTCAGCCTGCCCTGAGGGCCGGGCTGGCACAGCATGTGGTGCCGGGGATCAAACCGCAGTCCCTGCAGCTGCCTGCAGGTGCTTTAGACCACTGAGCCATCATGCCGGGCCCCAACCAATTGATTTTTGATAAATTTTAAAACAACTAAGGGAAAATGTCAAGTCAATAAATATTTACTGGAAAAGAAAAAAAGATGAACCAATTTCATATACATGAAAATTAATCCAGAATAGATTGAAGATATAACACACTAGACTTTTTGAAGAAATTGCAATATAATCCAAATGCTTGTCAAAAACAGAATGTATAAACAAAGTAAGGAATATTCATCCAATAGAGTATCACACCAAAAACAGAAAGCCTATGACTGATATATACAAAAATAGACTTTCATATCATGGTGAGCAGAAGAAATCAAATCATGCAAAAAGCATAGAGTAAATGACTCAGTTTTCATGAAATTCTAGAACAGACCAAAAATAGTTGCCTGTGGAATAGGAACAAAGAGCAGAAATGCATATGAGAATATTTGGAGGTGATATAAAGTCTTACAAATAGGTTGGTAAACAGCCGGGCATGGTGGCCCATGCCTGTAATCCCAGCACTTGGGAAGCTGGAGCAAGAGGATCAGTGCAAGTTCGAGCCCAGCCTGTGCTACAAAAGTGAGTTCAAAGGCCAGCCTGAGCTGCATAGTGAGACTCTGTCTCAAAAAAAAAAAAAAAAAAAAAAAAAAAAAAAAAAAAAAAAAAAAAAAAAGTCTACAAATAGGTTGGTAATTGTTTCCATGCATTTGAGAAAATTCACTGAATTAGATACTTATGAGTTACATTTTAAGATTAACAAATTTTAACTCAACATTATTCAAGTTATAAAAGCTATATTAAGGGAAAGGGAAACAGCTCAGCTGTCTAAAGCACCTGTTTAGGCAACCGCAGGGACCACAGTTCAATCCCCAGCACCACATGCTATGCCAGTCCCATCCCCAGGGCAGGCTGAGCCAGCTATAACATAAATAAACAAATAAATAAAGTTTTTTTAAAGGGTATATTGGTGGCCCGGCGGGATGGCTCAGTGGTCTAAAGCCCCTGCTTGGGGAAGCTTGGGCGGCTTCAGGGACTGCGGTTCGATTCCCGGCACCACATGCTGCGCCAGCCCTGACCTTGGGATGGGCTGAGCCGGCCATAAAAATGAGTGAATAAACAAACAAGGGTTCTGAAACAAGAATAAAAATAATAAATAAAAAAATTTAAAAAAAAATAAAGGGTATATTGGAACAATACATTGCCCTCATTAATATGTACAATGTTTATACTTTTATGTTCCAATTAAAAAATAATTTCAAAGTTAAAAAGCCTGAGCTGTCTTCAGTCCAATCCCTCAGGATAATTACTATGTAGCAGGTGGTCTAAACTACTGCCAAGAGTGTAAATGCATTTTAACAGCACTCAGGCCACACCACCACTCCTGTGGGCTTTTGCGTACAGCAGCTACTGTGGCAGTTATGCCCGTCTGTTACTCATGCCTGGCCTGAATAGCAAAGAGTAAATCCCATATTGTTTCCCACTAGGGCCCCTTTCTGGGCTGTTTTGTCTATACACAACAGGAAATGTTGCAGGAAAGGCTGGAGGGAGTGCAAAAGCAGGCAGAATTGGCTGGAAACAACTTGATTATACCACTGTTTCTTGAGTTTATTCTGTCCTTGATTAGATGAGAAGCCTTAGAAAGTACTGCCTACTGCTTTCTGGTGTTGTTGCTGATCTTATTACTTTTCTAAACTGACTTAATTTTACCAATAGTGAATTTTTTTAAAAATTAATGCTATTAAATTCATTTCCTGTGCTTGCTTAGGCAGCTCATATACTAAAATAAATTCATGGGTTTTTTTTTTGTTTTTTGTTTGTTTGTTTGTTTGTTTTTGTTTTTTTGGGGGTTTTTTGTTTGTTTTGTTGTTGTTGTTGTTGTTGTTTTTTTGGTGGGACTGGGGTTCAAACTCACGACCTTGCACTTGCCAGGCAGGCACTTGTGCCACGGAGCTATCTCCCCAGCCCCCAATAAATTCATGTTTTTATACTTTCATTTCAAAAATTAATTTCATCTCAGCAACCAAGCCTAGAACTTTAAACACACATGTATAAAACACTAATTAGTAAGTTTGCTTTACACAGTGTTACAGTTTGGGGTTTTGCAAGGGAACAATGCAATACAAGACATATTTTGTAATATTATTTTATAATGACTCACCCAAAGAATCATATACAAGGAGTGCAGATGATCTGTCCACACACTAAAGACCAAAGACTCCATCCAGCTGAGGGCCTGGCTCCTGATATCCTGCATGAGTCCAGCTGAAAACCTTGAGCTCATAACAATGCCTCCCACAAGTCCAACTGAAGACCTAAAGCCCACAGGCCCACTTCAAGGAACTGCCTGGCAAAGGTCAGTGGCGGAAACTAGAAAGTTTATGCCAGCAGGATGTAGGATCTATGCTAGCAGGCTGGGAGATCTGAACTGGAGCCAGGAAGCAATGCTCAAGGTAGAGCTCCAAAAAAGGTACTAGAGCCATCTTCAGCAACAGTGAGATCCTGAGCTCCTCCAGCGATGAGGAAGGCTGAGTTCCCGTGACACGCTTCTCCTGAGCAGGGCACCATCTTCCCCTCCCAAGCCAGGAAACAATGCTTAAGATGAGGACCAGAGCTCCCAAAAATGAACCATAGCAAGAATGAAGGTCCCAAGCTCCTTCAGGAATAAAAACAGCCAAGTTTATTTGGAAAACCAGCATGACAAGGTCCTCCAAAAAAACAACCAAGAGAAAGAGCGGCTTCTAATAGCTCCCCAAGAGTTTCTCCAAACAGCTTCCCTGTTCTGCCTTTTGTGCTGCGGGCAACAACCCTCAGGTGAGCCTTCCACACCCAGCACCATGCTAGTTCAATTCAACTGGGTATAACAAGTTGCCCACCAGTTAGAAATACACTACACACCATGCTAACATTTAGCAGTTATAAAACTACTTACTGTTTTCTTTTTTTTTTTCTTTTTTTTTTGTCTTTTTGAGACAGGGTCTCGCTATGCAGTTGAGACTGGCCTTGAGCTCACTTTTGTAGCCCAGGCTGGTCTTGAACTTACACCAATCCTCCTGCCTCAGCCTCCCAAGTTCTGGGATTACAGGTGTGAGCCACCACACCCGGCTCTTACTGTTTTTTTTTTATGTGAAAAAATGCATACATCATTTATATTAACTATAATGGGAATCTGGGTGACCACTGCACATATGATTTTTCTAGCTCTGCTGAGAGGGATTAAAGCAACAACACAACTTACAATAAGATACTGGCTTCTGAATTCCATTTTCCACCGCCAAACTCCTTTGAGAAATACCTGATTCTAGATACAAAGTTATGTTTTAATAAATATTTGTTGTGTATACTTAAAGTATACATTTTTTTTTTTTTTTTTTTGAGACAGGGTCTCGCTGTGCAGTTCAGGCTGGCCTTGAGCTCACTTTTGTAGCCCAGGCTGGTCTCGAACTCGCATTGATCCTCCTGCCTCAGCCTCCCGAGTGCTGGGATTACAGGCGTGCGCCACCACGCCCGGCTACATTTTTTTTTTTGGTGCTTTAAATAATTTATTTGGGGCCCGGCGGGATGGCTCAGTGGTCTAAAGCGCCTGCTTGGGGAAGCTTGGGAGGCGTCAGGGACTGCGGTTCAATCCCCGGCACCACATGCTGTGCCAGCCCTGCCCTCAGGGCGGGCTGAGCCGGCCATAAAAATGAGTGAATAAACAAATAAAGGTTCTGAAACAAGAAAATAAATAAATAAATAATAAAAAAAAAAACAATTTATTTAACTAAAATGGCCTTACATTTGTTTCTCAAGTGACTTCCATTTATTTGGATACATCTTTTCCCTATGGTGACTTACAGGATCTTCAAGCTAATATAAATATTTTATATATTTGAGTATACACCTGCATAATACCTCAACAATACTTTTCAGCAAGAAAAACACTGAAGGGGGCCCGGTGGGATGGCTCGGTGGTCTAAAGCGCCTGCTTGGGAAAGCTTGGGCGGCTTCAGGGACCGCAGTTCGATCCCTGACACCACATGCTACGCCAGCCCTGTCCTCGAGGCAGGCTGAGTCTGCCATAAAAATGAGTGAATAAACAAACAAAAGTTCTGAAACAGGGCCCGGTGGGATGGCTCAGTGGTCTAAAGCGCCTGCTTGGGAAAGTTTGGGCGGCTTCAGGGACCGCGGTTCGATCCCCGGCACCACATGCTGCTCCAGTCCTGCCCTCAGGGTGGGCTGAGCCCGCCATAAAAATGAGTGAATAAACAAACAAAGGCTCTGAAACAAGAAGAAATAAATAAAAATAAAATAAAAATAAATAAATAAAAAAGTTCTGAAACAAGAAAAAAAAATTTTTTTTTTAATTCTACACTGGTGGGGGCCCGGCGGGATGGCTCAGTGGTCTGAAGCCCCTGCTTGGGAATGCATGGGCGGCTTCAGGGACCGCAGTTCCATCCCCGGCACCACATGCTGCGCCAGCCCCGCCCTCGTGGCGGGCTGAGCCGGCCGTAAAAATGAGTGAATAAACAAATAAAGGTTCTGAAACAAGAAAAAAATGAATAAATAAAATAAAAAATTCTAAAAATAAATAAATAAATAAAATAAATTCTACACTGGTGGCCCACTGCAATTGCTGAACATTTGACTGTGTATGCATCTGCTTCCTCTTAGTCCAAAGAGAAGAATTTTCTTTTCTTCTTTTTTTTTTTTCTTCTTAGCAACATCAATAGGGAGGTGGGTCATGCCCACACACTGTGCTCTGTAGAACAATTGTGAGAACAATATGCAATGTATCAACTTTTTAAAAAAAGAACAGGAAAAAGAAAAATAAGTGATGTTTATTGAAAGTGTTAATGTTTAATTGTTTGATCAATCTTATATACCTATATCTATTAATCTAAACTGATCTGATGATGAAAATATGTAATATAACCATTGTTAAATTTAAACAATAGGGGCCCAGCGGGATGGCTCAGTAGTCTAAAGCACCTGCTTGGGAAAGCTTGGGCAGCTTCAGTGACCACGGTTCAATCCCCCCGCACCACATGCTGTGCCAGCCCTGCCGTCGGGGCAGGCTGAGCTGGCCATAAAAATGAGTAAATAAACAAATAAAGGTTCTGCAACAAGAAAAAATAAATAAATAAAATAAATTCTGTTTTAAAAATAATAATAATAAATTTAAACAATAAAATATTAAATCATGGAAAAAATTCTAAAAATAAAAATAAAAACACTGAAGAGTAAAGACCAGACAAAATTACTAGCTACAGTGAAAATCTGCTGAAATATTTTTGAGGTAAGAAGGTACCACATACCTCTTCAGCTAAAAAACTCACCCTTACAACAAAGGATGATTTTATTTTTATATAGGACCTAGAACACTTAAGCTGCCAATTAGGTGCTGAATAGCAGAGCAATATCCCAATCTATGCCATGAATTCATAGGGAATAGGTTCCAACAACTCAGGCTCCTTCCCACTGGTCCTCACAAAGTGCACTCCTCTGGGAGGGGCAGGCTGGCGTTTCAAGTGAACCCAGGAACCTTTCTCTTTGGCTTCTTTCTTTTTCTGATCATTTTCCTTGACATGTTTCAGGAAGCTATCATGACTTTTTGAATGTTTAATATGCTTAATACGTACATTAATCCTCTTGGCAAGTATCTTGCCCTTAACTTGCTTGTTCACAACAATGCCAACAGCATGCTGGGTAACATTGTAGACTCTTCCTGTTTTGCCATCGTAACATTTGTGAGGCATTCCTTTTTGCACAGTACCTATTCCCCTGATGACTACAATGTCACCCTTCTTGTAGACTCACATGTATGTGGCCAAAGGAACCACCCCATGTTTTCTAAAAGGCCTGGAGAACATATACTGGGTTGCCCTTTGCTTGCCCTTTGTGTTAGTCATTTTGACAAATTACTGGAAGATGGCAGCTCCAGCCAAAAGGCTAAGGTATACATTTTGATATACACATGGTACTGATTACTATAGTCAGGCAAATTAATATTGTTATCATCTCAAGATCTCTCTCTCTCTCTCTCTCTCTCTCTCTCTCTCTCTCCCTTCTTTCCTCCCTTCCTCCCTCCCTTTCTCTCATGGTACAGGACCCAAAAGCTACTCTTGTGACCAACTTCAGTATGCAATACAAACTATGAATCCATGCATATTATAACCTAGAAGTCCTTGTCCTACAGAACTGTAGCTTTTTACCCCTTGTCCTACATGTTCTCATTTTCTCCACTCACCCTTAGTAACCACCTTTTCCCACTGTGTAATTTTTTTAGGGTGACCTTTAAGACATCACGTACAAGTGAGATCATGCAGTATTCGTCTTTCTGTGCCCAACTTGCATCTCCTAATATAATGTCTCCCTGCTTCCACCACATTGACAAGCATGAGATATCACAGAATATCTTATGTACCTGGTGGATATTCAAAAGGATAAAGGATCCAACAGGCAGAGGCTACCCCTGGCTGTCCAGTAGTGGCCTACACTGTCCAAAAGCAATTTTCTTGCCTACCAATGTGCTTGCATGTGTTTGTGGCAGGAACCACACCCTCTTCAGAGGTTTGCTTTGACCTTGTGGTTGGGTTAAGGAGCATTTCCTTTAAGCTTTTAAGGTACTTCCTTAATACTTCTTCAAACTTAAAGGTAACTACTTTATGCTATCTATGTATAAGCATCTTTTTATCTCTTTAAATTTTTATCATCTCCTATAAAAACATTTTTTGTTGATATACTAGAGATTGAACCAGAACTCTGATGCTAAGCTGCATTCCCTGTCCTTTTTTAATTTTCTGAGACAAAGTCTCTTTAAGTCACCAAGTTACTCACACTAGGCTCACAGAACTAGGACTACAGGCATGTACTGCCATGACCAGCTGAAAAGAACTCTTTATTTTTTTTAAGAATTTTTTATTTTATTTATTTTTTTCTTGTTTCAGAACCTTTGTTTGTTTATTCACTCATTTTTATGGCCGGCTCAGCCCGACCCGAGGGCAGGGCTGGCGCAGCATGTGGTGCGAGGGATCGAACCATGGTCCCTGAAGCTGCCCAAGCTTTCACAAGCAGGCGCTTTAGACCACTGAACCATCCCACCGGGCCCCGAAAAGCACTCTTTATATTAATTTTTTTTCTGAGAAGAGGAAGCAAGAAGCAAACCCCAAATGTGAGGAAAAAATCCTACCAAATAAGTGATCCATATTCTTCAAAATTTCAAAGTCAACTAAGGATTAACAACTGTGTATATTCCGTAACTCTGGTTTGGTTCTTCTGGCTGTCCAGTAGTGGCCTACACTGGCCACTACATACATAAGGGCCTGCCTGACAAGAGCAAGGTCCTAAGTTTGGTCCCTGGTATGGGAGAAAAAGAAAAACTATTTATTAGAACAATTGAGGGGCTAGGGAGATAGCTCAATAGAATAAGTGCTTGCCTGGCAAGTACAAGATACTAAGTTCAATCCCTGGTCACACCAAAAAAAAAAAAAAAAAAGATAGGGGCGGGGGAGATAGCTCCATGTCACAAGTGCCTGCCTGGCAAGTGCAAGGTCATGAGTTCAAACTCTGGTCCCTCCACTAAAAGAAAGAACAATTGATAAAACTCTGATAAAAGATTGTAGGCCTGGGAGATAGCTCAGTAGAATGAGCACTTGCCTGCAAGTGCAAGGTCCTCAGTTCAATCCCTGGTACCACAAAAAAAAAAAAAAAAAAAAAAAAAGACTGTAGATAACATAATATTGTATCAAGGTTACAGTTCCTAATTTTGATAATTGCACAATGCTAGTGTAAGAGAATGTCAATGTTCTCAGGAAATATACTTGATGTATTTAGTGGTAATGAGAAACTTAAATTACTCAAAATAAACAAATGAGAAAAGCAGTAAAGAGGGAACCAGAGAGTAATAAGCTAAGTGGGATGACATATGAACATTCAATAATCTGTGTAAAATGTACACAAGAGCTGGGCGTGGTGGCACATGCCTGTAATCCCAGCACTTTCGAGGGTGAGGAAGGAAGCTCAGTGTGATCTCGAGACCAGCCTGGGCCACAAAAGTGAGCTCAAGGCCAGCCTGAACTGCATGGCGAGAGCCTGTCTCAAAGAGACAAAAAAAATGAAAATTTACACAAGAGACATCTTTGTATTATTTTTGCATCTTTCACATAAGTATTATAATTATAAATTACCGAAAGCCAAACATATATTTAGTTCTTAAAATATGCCAAACATCATCATTTTGAAAGGCATCAACAAGGGCCCGGCAGAATTGCTCAGTGGTCTAAAGCACCTTCTTAGGAAAGCTTAGGTGGCTGCAAGGACCCAGGTTTGATCCCTGGCACCACATGCTGCACCAGCCCTGCCCTCAGGGCAGGCTGAGGCAGCCATAAAAGTAAATAAATAAACAAACAAAAGTTCTGAAACAAGAAAAAAATAAAATAAAAAATAAAATTCTTTAAAAAAAAAGAAAGACATCAACAGAAAAATTCCCAAATGAAATGTGGCTCAATATAGCAAATCGAATATATGCATATTAGGGCTGAGAAACTACCAAATAAATTCCAAAAGTTCTAAGAGGAGATCAAAAGCTGTAAGCAGGAAGGATGTGTTTCACAGTGAAACTAAATCAGCCGGGCGTGGTGGCACACGCCTGTAATCCCAGCTCGGGAGGCTGAGGCAGGAGGATCAGTGCGAGTTCGAGACCAGCCTGGGCTACAAAAGTGAGCTCAAGGCCAGCCTGAACTGCATAACAAGACCCTGTCTCAAAAAGACAAAAAAAAAAAAAGAAATTAAATCAAAATCTGTTAACACAAAGGTGTCAGGTCAATCCCAGGTCTTATAAAAAAATTAAAATGAAAGAAGGTGTCAAGCTGGGCATGGTGGCACACGCCTATAATCCCACCACTTGGGAGGCTGAGGCAGGAGGATCCGTGTGAGTTTGAGAGCAGCCTGGGCTACAGAAGTGAGTTCAAGGCCAGCCTGAGCTGTATATCAAGACCCTGTCTCAAAAAAAAAAAAAAAAAAAAAAAAAAGATGTCAGGGGGTTGGATAATGAGGCTTTCAGCGCATATAAAAAAATTTTGCCCAGAGCAAACTTACATTAGCACTATACAATTACCGAAATTAGGAATTGTAATATTGATACAATATTATGTAATTACAATCTGTTACCAAAGTTTTACCTTGATATATGCTTTAAGGTGGAAGTTCAAACACAAAAAGCACCCAGAATGGGCACCAGAAGCCCTAGACATAGAGAAGCAACCCAGGTTATTTGGAAACAGTGGGGAAGAAATTCCAGCTTTGCCTCCACTCCAACATAAGACAAATTTGAATATACCTACAATTGAATCCAGTGGCATATGAACATCAGTTCTAGAACAGAAGTTCACTGTAATAGGGAATTTTGTCTGTTCTCTAACCTCGGAAAACAATTTTTTTCTTTTTATACTAGGGACTGAACTCAAGGCCTTTGCACTGAGATACATCCCCAGCTTTTTTTATTTTTATTTTATTTATTTTGGTATTGGGGATCAAATCCAGGACCTTACACTTGCCAACCTGGCACTTACATCACTGGGCTCTCAACCTGGCCCTCCTTTTTTGAGACAGGGTCCCACTTGAACTTGCAATCCTCCTTGCCCCTTCCTCAGTGCTGGCACATGCCACCTTGCCTGACTTAAAATTTATAGTGGTGTTTGGCACATAGTAATTGTCCAATAAATGTTTGTTGAGTGGGTTGATAAAAACAAGACAGAAATAATGTAAATGTTGGTAAGAACAGTACTGGTTTGGTAGCTATCTGTAAAGCTATATCATGAAACTGTTCAAAGGTTTATTGGGGAAGGGAGCTAACAGGTCAGCTCTAAAATGTCAAGCATGGCCTAGGCCTAGAGTTCAATCCCTTGTGCCAATAAAGAAAAGAAAAAAGGTGGTTTGTAAAGTTAATCAGATGGAGAAATATTTGACATTGTTTTAGGGGGTTTTGTTGGGGTAGCGGTATGTGTGTGTGTGTGTGTGTGTGTGTGCTGGTTGGCTTTGCAGCACTGGGAATTGGGAATTGTACCAAGGGCTTTCACACTGAACTACATCCTCAGATGTAGTTGAGGCCAGATTCAAATCTGAATTTGCTATCTTTCTGCCTTTTAGCATGGTGCCCCACCATATGCTAATTTTTTAAAGGAAGGAGCTGTACTTGTGAATACACAATTTTTTATGAATATACATATATATGATTTTGTCTTTTCTATTTAAAATTATTTTAATTTAAAAAATATTTATTTTCTTCACTCACCCCACCCAGATATGATTACTACCTAGACTGAACTGAATGTATCAATTAACAAACAAATGTAGAACGACACACAGTATGGTCTGTTGGTTGAGTACCTGGACTCTGGAAACTATCTGCCTAAATTTGAATACTAACTCTATATTCAATAGCTGTGGATTGAGTTAAATACTTAGCCTGGATCTGCTTTGTTCATCTGTAAAATTGTACAGGATTCTTCCTACTGATGCTGGCGTGAAAACTAAGTAAATTAACACTAATTTCATAGCACTTCCACAAGTGCCTAAGTGCCAGGGCATCACTTCTGTTATCGTTATGACTAGGTTCCAAGCACTGCACTAGCTGTAAAGAACACAGAGCAGGAAAACGATCCCTGCAGAGACAGGGTGAGTCACACAGACAAGAACAAAAGTCACAGCAAAACGTAAGTTAAAACCAGGCAAAGCAACGAGCGAGCGTAAAGCGGACTGATTGATTTTGCAGTTACTGTCAGCAGCAGTATTTGAAACGAAGTCAGCAGGACTTCAAGTGGCGAGGTGAGATATAAGGGAACCCCAAAGGACCTTACCGAAGGAGCAAAGGTACTGCCCGTTCCCCAAAAACATTAGAAATGTAGAGGGGATGAAGAGAGGCGGGGATGTGGGAGTAATCTCTGGAAAACAGAAGCGGCTGCAAACTACATTTAATCTAGCAAAAGGCCACAAGACAGAACTTTGCCGTGATAGTAGCGACAACACGCTTCGAAAGTACTATACTGGTAAAAGGAAATGATGAAAAAAAAAATTTTTTTTAAAAAAAAGGAAATGATGATCACAAGTATCCTTAAGAAAGCCAGGGCTGCATGGACCCCAGCACTCCACTGTCCTTCCAGGAGCCAACTTCAGACAAACTCAGCGCGAGCCACAGACTGATCAACAGCGTCTCCCGCAGGCTGCAAAGCACCTACGCACGAGCGTGTCTCGCACCAGGATGAGAACTCCAACTCCCAGAGAAGTCGCACTTCCGCTTCCGGCGTCGCCTCCGCTTCTGCTTTCCACACGGACCAATCAGGAGCAGAGCTGGCCCGTGACCCTGTGGGGCTGAGGAGCGCGAGCCGTGAACCTTGTGGGGCGGGACCGTGCGGGTTCCATTGGTAGAAAGGTGACCAAAAAAGAAAAAAAAAAAAAAAAAAAAAAACCTAAACTTGACCATCTCTGTAGTGATTGGAGTTGATGGGTAGAGGCGGAGCGAGACCCTGTAGAGACAGCGTAGGGACCCCGGCCAATCGGTGTCTGGAGTGGCGGGGAGCCAGGCAGGGAAGGCGGAGCGCGCGGTGCGGTCACCTGCCGCGGGGTCTGGCGGGAGGAGCTCGCCGGCCTCCCGCGCTTCCTGTTTCCGGTTCCCGGAGTGTGGCACAGCCGAGTCCTGCAGGAGCACCGGCCTCTGACAGGAGCTGTGGGACTGGGGTCTGCGGCTGGTCGCTGGTGACCCCGTCTCCGGATCTCAGAAGGACCTTAGCCGGGGATCCTGCCTCTCTGCTTCTCGGTTTGCCCGCGACACGTGAGTCTGAGGGGCGTGGAGGCGGCTACGGGCAGGGCGCGCTCTTATGACAGGAGCGGGCGGGCTGAGGGCAGCGATCAGACCCCCTAGGGAGTGAGACCAGAGGACCTCCAGAGCCGGGAAGCAGCTACCCGACGTCGGGTAGGCAGTGAGGCGAAGTCCCCTTTGAACTACTGCATAGTTGTCGAAAGACTTAGGGCTGCATCGTAAAACCAGGTTAGCGACAACATAGAGATAAGGTATGGTTTCGACAGTTGGAAAGTGAAAATGTCCTACGTGGTGGAAGACTTTTGAGGGGCGTGTTAGCTTGGTGTGGAGAAGAGAAACTAAAAGAGGGATTACATCGTGTTCCTCATAGAGAGCTTCCGCTTTGGGGGGACGTAGAATTAATCTAAGGCTCTTTCTCTCTCTTTCTCAACCTTGGGCATTTTAGCCAGGTGGAGCTGCTCTTCTGAAAGGGCAGGCTGCTGGAGAAAAAGGATAAGGAATCAGAAATGAACAGCGGGAAGAAAGTGGAAATTCCACTGAAAGATGGAAAATGGCCACCAGTTCTGGAGGGGTGGGGAAGTGAGTGCTACAGAGGTCCAGAGATGTAAGCTGCTTTCTGATGCCTGCCTTAGTCACGGACATCCCAATAAAGGAGGATTTATGTTTTTAATCACTGCCAAATAGATGTCTATAAAATACGGAAATCGAACTGGATTTTTTCGAGATTATAAAATGTCACTCTTTGTTCCCAAAAGTATGTGCCTTGAGAATCTAATTGTAGTACGTTAAAAAGGAACTGTCCATCCCTTGGATTTCAGTCTTCCTAATTGTACCCCTGTGCTTAGCTTTCCAGCAAATATCTTTTGCTACTAACTGTTCCATTTGTCCCAATAACTGCATACATGTTGTAATTTGTATAACCTATGGCAAGTAACTTATGTGTTAAGTAACTGTGTAAGGATCTGTTCCCTGATCTTTGCAATAGGAAAAATGATGTCCATTTTCTGGGTTGTGAAGATTTTAATAAACAATTAAAGCTCCATCTGTGACACTGCCCTGTGTATAGAAAAGCAGCTTAAAGTTAGGGCCAAACCTTAGGCAGGAAAGTGGAAATATAAATTTATAAACTAATTAGCAAATGAAATACAGTTTAAGTTAGCTAATGCTGATTGTACAGTATTTACTTCTTTGTCTCTCAGTTTGTGAGTTTTTGTTCTAATTTGGGGAAAAGAAAAAATCAACTATAACAAATAAGGAACTAACTTTGAGGCCAAAGAACATAACATTCAGTGTGAGCATATATCCAGAAACTGTTCCTTGTGGGGAGGAGGGGATCTTGAAAACTCAGAAAGTTCACATTTTAAATTGGGTTCTGAGCCCATAAAGAAAGTGGCATGCTAAGTTAGTCTAATAAAAGGAGTTTGCTGTTCTTCTTAGTGAATCAGCTAGTTAAGTTGTGTATTCAGTAGCAAGTCAATTTAGGAAAAATGGGAGCCTCAGCTCTGAGTTCTTTATTCCACCTCCTATTAACTCAACTGTGTAAGTAGTCACTTCCCCTCCTTGCTTTTTCAGAAAAAGGAAAAATATGGAGAACTGGGCATGGCGGTGCGTGCCTGTAGTCCCAGCACTAAAAAGGCTTAAGCAAGGCAGTTGCTTCAAATTTGAGACCAACCTGGGCTGCATAGTGAGTTGAAGTCCAGCCTAAACTGCATATTGAGACTCTGTCTCAAAGAACAAACCCTCCAGAAGTGGGGACACCATAGCTTTGGCTATTTACTCTCATACTCCAGCAAATAAAAGCTGAATAAGCTGGGCATGGTGGCGCACGCCTGTAATCCCAGCACTCAGGAGTCTGAGGCAGGAGGATCAGTGCAAGTTCGAGACCAGCCTGGGCTACAAAAGTGAGCTCAAGGCCAGCCTGAACTGCATAGTGAGACCCTGTCTCAAAAAGCCAAAAAAAAAAAAGCTGAATAGATGATAGTTGGAAGAAAATGTGCATGGTAATAATTAAACATAGACCATAAGCTGTGAAGGTAAAATATCTGGCCATAGCTGTGCCTGTTTCTTAGCCAATAAACAATGTTCATAGTTGTATTTGCTGTTTAAGATTATAAGGAGCAGTTAATGTATGTTAAATGCTTCAAGCAGTGCCTGACGAAAGGTTGTCACTCTGAAATGTTTCCTATTTTTGTGGTTTTGTTGCTTGAAGGGTGTCATAGGGTCTTTAATTTCTTGGCTAATTGTGATTATTCTTTGGAAGTTCTTAGCATTAACTGTAATGAATTGACATTTGGGATACATGAAGTCAGTTAAATAATTTCTTAGGCATTTGTTGCTGTAACCAAGTGTAGAAAAAAAAAAAAAAAAAGTCCAATAAAAAATAAGTTTGTAGGAGCCAGGCGTGGTGGCGCATGCCTGTAATCCCAGCACTCGGGAGGCTGAGGCAGGAGGATCAGTGCGAATTCGAGACCTGCGTGGGCCACAAAAGTGAGCTCAAGGCCAGCCTGAACTGCATAGCGAGACCCTGTCTCAAAAAGACAAAAAAAAAATAAGTTTGTATAGGGGAGAAGGAAAAGAATTCAGGGCTCAGGGTGGGAATTGTTGTTTTTCCCTTCTGAAGTGAGAAATTTTCAAAAGAATTACACACACTTTCCATCAGAAAAATTAGTGATACTGCTATAAAATTAACAATTACCTACCTGTGGACCAGAGGATCATGAATAGTGTGAAAAAAATAACTCATATTCTGGGTCCAAAGATGGGGTAGAGGAAAGAAGATGAGTTTGAGAAACACCTGTTACTGTCCATTTCTAGAGTTGCACAAGAAGCAAGTGAACCCAGAGTTGTCATCAATTTGAAGTATATAAAAGCTAATTGTATCTAAAGTTCCCTGTGATGAATGTGATCACTACATGTACCTAAATTGGACCAATTAGCTTAATAATAATGAAAGTTGGGGCCTGGCAGGATGGCTCAGTGGTCTAAAGCGCTTGCTTGGGAAAGCTTGGGCTTTCCCTTCTGAAGTGGGACCCCGGTTCAATCCCCAGCACCACATGCTGCGCCAGTACTGCCCTTGGGGTGGGCTGAGCCGGCCATAAAAATGAGTGAATAAACAAAAGTTCTGAAACAAGAAAAATAAATAAATAAATAAATAAATAAAAATTCTTAAAAAAAAAAAAATAATAATGAAAGTTAATTTGGAAGCCTTTTTAAAGCCACTCATACCCAGGTGTGGTGGTGCATGCCTGTAATCCCATCACTTGGGAGGCTGAGACAGGAGGATCAGTGTGAGTTCAAGACCAGCCTGGGTAGGCCGGGCGTGGTGGCTCACGCCTGTAATCCCAGCACTCGGGAGGCTGAGGCAGGAGGATTGGTGCGAGTTCGAGACCAGCCTGGGCTACAAAAGTGAGCTCAAGGCCAGCCTCAACTGCATAGTGAGACCCTATCTCAAAAATACAAAAAAAAAAAAAAAAAAAAAAAAAAAAAAAAAAAAAAAAAAAAAAAAAAAAAAAAGGCCAGCCTGGGATACAGAAGTGAGCTCAAGGGCAGCCTGAACTGCACAGTGAGGCCCGGTCTCAAAAAAAAAAAAATTTAAAAAAAAAAAAAAAAACTCATTTTGACCACATGAAGTTTTCTTCATATAACTTAGTTGAATGAATGGTTTTTTCAGAGATGAAACATCAGAGTAAGTAAATGTTTATGTTTTAGGTACTGTGGGTAATTTACTCTATCTGGAGTCAGTGTAAACAAAGATCATTAGATGTTATATGTCTGAATATTACAGAATTCAGATTTCTTTATTTTACATCTTTCTCTATAACTTCCAGCTAGACATATTCAAAGTCTATTTAAATTGTAGCTTGAGTATTTTTTAAGGAAAGGCCACTGAACTAAGCTTTATTTGTGAACTAATGTTAAACTTTGAATAATGATGCTAGGTAAGGGCTGGTGAGATGGCTCCGTGGTCTAAAGCATCTCCTTAAGCAAGCTTAGGCAACCACAAGGAGCACGGTTCAATCCCTAGCACCACATGCTGCGCCAGCCCCTTCCCCAGAGCAGGCTGAACCGGCCATAACATAAAAAAAAATAATTAATTAATTAATTAATTAACAAAAAATGATGCTAGGTAAATAAATACACCTTGAAACCATACTCTTAAGTGAAATAAATGAGACACTAATGTGTAAATGCTGCATTGTTTCTCTGGTGTGAGAAACTGGAAAAAGCCAAAATGTAAAATACTGAGGAAATAGAAAATGTTCAAATGGGAAAGGGAACTAGGGAGGGAGAAAGATAAAGGAAGGGAAAACATGGAAATAAAGGCTTTTGTAAATAAGAGGGAATGGGGGAAGACTAAAAAAAGGGGGCCTTCTCAACTTCTGCTCAGGCAAATGCAGTTAGGTGCAGGGGACCTGGGTTCAATCCCTAGCTCAACAAGGCTCACCTGCTGTGCCCTGAAGGCATCGGCTGACAGACAAAAGGGGCGGGATCAGGTTATATATAGGTACAAATTTTGTATAGTGAATGTGATCATTTTGTATACCTGAAAGGTGTTTGTCTTAAAAAAACAGAAAAAGGGAAAGAGAGTTGAAGGGAGGTTAGGGAATGGAAAGTAAAAGAAGTTATATCATGTACAGTTACAAATTCCCTATAATGAGTGTGATCATTATCTACATCTAAAATTTACCAATAAACTTAACTTAAAAATCTTTGAATAGCAAGAATTGGCAATCTAACTTTTCACCAAATAGTAAATAGGTGAGGATAGGTGCACCTAGGTTATCAATGATTTAAGTAATTCATATTCTTTCCTCCTTTCATTCTTTTCCCATAGTTTGTCTTGAAGAATTCATCTATAAGTCAGCCTAAAAGTTACATATGTGGGTTTCCTGCTACAGGTGTTCTTGGCACAGAGATACCAAAATGTATGTTGCACATGCCAAAAGAATTATATCCTTTCTGAATAACAAAATGCCATTCATTTATTACACGTTCATGTGCTTTCTTTCTTTTTCTTCTTTCCTACTCCCACTTACCTTTCCCAACACATGCTCCCTTCCAGAAGGATGTTCCCCTTCGATAGCTGCTGGAGAACAGCACTGCTACTTCTCCTAATCTTGGCTGTGGCAATGAGAGAATCCTTGCAGGCTGAAGAAAAAACTTGTGACTTGGTGGGAGATACAGATAAAGAGTCAAAAAATGAGGTGGCTCTATTGAGGAGGTTGCAGCCACTGTTTAACAAAAGGTAAATGAGAACTGTAAAGGGTTTGAGAAACAAAGTATTTTTTTCTTTCTTACTAAATTTCAGTTTAATATGAAGGGAACACTAGCCAGGCGTGGTGGCGCACGCCTATAATCCCAGCACTCGGGAGGCTGAGGCAGGAGGATTGGTGCGAGTTCGAGACCAGCCTGGGCTACAAAAGCGAGCTCACAGCCAGCCTGAACTGCATAGCGAGACCCTGTCTCAAAAAAACAAAAAAAACAAAAAAAAATGAAGGGAACACTTAGTGTAGTAACCCGCTTCAGGAGGTATGTCCCAAACTGCTCTTGAATAATACAGTGGACCCTCAAGTTACAACCGGAATTTCAGGTTTAACTTGTGACTTAAGTTAGAACCCAAATGGCGGCTGCCTGTGCTCATGTAAGCAAAGACTTGCAGCGTCAGAAAGGTAAGCATATGTAAGCAGCAGTCTGAGCCTACGTGCACGTGTTCATGAACATGATTTCAGTCAGTGCTGTACATAAATGCTACAATTACTGCTCTCAGAATGCCCCCCCCCCAAAAAAAAAGAATGGCCTCCAAAAAAGGAAAATTGTGGAAAGATATGAGAATTGCTTTTGTGTGACCAATCATGGTAATATGTTTAGCATATTAAAATCTTATGGGGGGGATTTGTATGAGAAAACTAGTGATGCTCCAGGTGTTATTCAAATTAGTCACAGTCCACAGTGTTAGATGAGATAGAAGGGCTATTGCTGTACTAGTGGGGATAAACAAAAGGCAGATGGCAGGTTATAGTCTGAGTATAATTTGTGAGAAAGCTAGGGCTGTAAGTGCAGATCTCCTAAAGGATAATCCCCATCAACAGGTGATAATGAATTATTTCATGCCAGTATGGAGTAGTTTCACAATTTTAAAGCAAGAACTGGGGTTCATAAAGTAACAAGGCATGGCAAATCAGCCAGTGCTGATGAAAGGGCTACTGAAAATTACATACACCACTTTGAAAGAATGACACAAAGAAATGGCTTTTGCTCTCACACACACACTGGTCTTTCCTGGAAGAAAATGCCAGGCCACAAGCTTGAAGGATAGGCTAACCGTAGTGCTATGTGCCAATGTGAGTGGTGACCTCAGTTAAAGTCTCCTAGCTTATCACTCAGACTTCTATAAAGTGTTCAGAAAACTTAAGTCATAAGGGCCCAGCGGGATGGTTCAGTGGTCTAAAGTGCCTGCTTGGGAAAGCTTGGGGACTGCAGGGACCGCGGTTCGATCCCCAGCACCACATGCTGCGACAGCCCTGCCCTTGGGACAGGCTGAGCCGGCCATAAAAAAATGAGTGAATAAACAAACAAAGGTTCTGAAACAAGAAAAAAATAAATAAATAAAATAAAATAAAAAAAGAAAACTAAGTCATGAAAAATAGGCTGGCCTCATGTGGAGCTTTCTTGAGTGTATCAGAGAGGCTTTCTGTCCTATTCTTAAAGAATGTCCAAAAATAAAAATAAAAAATAAAAAATTAAAAAAAAGAATGTCCAGAGGACAAAGGTTATCACTTGAGAATCTCATCTTGGACAGTCTTATGGCAGAAGAATTGGCTGAGGAATTCCCATGACTGTCAGGTTCTTCCCACCTAATGCCACTCTTCTGCAGCCTGTAGATCAGCAGATTATAACTAACAAGCTATACACAAAGAAACTGTTCCTGAGCTGCTTCTGATGGATGGTCTTGGATACAGATTTAGCCCTTAAAAGAGTTCTGGAAGGAACATTACAGCCATTATAGCATCCTTTCCTGTGTGGTGTTGAGAAATCCTGGGCCAGTGTCCAAAGACACTCAGATCTGGAAAAAATTGTGGCCTAAAATTACATGTGAGAGAAAAAAAAAATTACACATCAAAGAAACTTTCAAGGCTGTGTAGAGGAGCATGAGCCTACGGTTGATCCTGTAGTTGATGACAGTGTCACTTACAGCAGAGTCCATAGGCTCGTAGGTAGACAGTGGCAATGTCAAGGAACTGATGGAGGAACACTCAAATTGTCTGCAAACATTTATAGAGGAGACCCACCCAGAGAAAAAAGCTATCCATTGCACTACTTGCTTAATGACAGTGTCTATATGATAGTGTTAAAAGATATAAGAGGCAATCTGAGACCAGCTTTTAGTTCTGAAAAGGTTTGGACCTAGTAAGCCAGAAGCAGATCCCAGTGGGCTGCACAGACTCCTAAGGAGACGATACTAGAGAGCTTGGTTCCTGATGGCTCTTGGACTAAGTCAAAGATGTCTACTTGAATGGTGAGTGCAGTATGAAATTTGTTGTGCCGGGCATGGTGGCTCACATCTGTAATCCCAGCACTTGGGAGGCTGAGGCAGGAGGATTGTTGTGAGTTCGAGACCAGGCTGGGCTACAAAAGTGAGCTCAAAGCCAGCCTGAACTGCACAGTGAGACCCTGTCTCAAAAAGCAAAAAAAAAAAAAAAAAAAAAAAGAAATTTGTTGTTTCTGGTAAACTAGGCTCATTTTGGTACTTTATGGTGGCTACACTATAGGAAAATTATTGGTGTTTCTGATAAATTACATTATACAACCATTTTTTTTATTATGAAACTGTTAAGGAGTGCTTTAGGAGGTTCAGAACACATTATGGGTATTTCCATTTTTCTTATGAGGAAAATGGTCTTGGCTTTACAGCCAGCCATATCATAGAGTTCTTAAGTCAAGGGTCCACTGTAGTAGAGTTTATTTGGTTATAATACCTTGCTGTCCTCAATGCTGTAGACAGATTCTCAGCCTAGTTTTTAGTAGCAGTGTCTCTTACCTTCCAGAGAAGACTGGACTTGCATAGAAATTTAAGCACTGCTTGATACTTCCATATCTTGGTGCTTTACAAGTGTCTAATCAACTTGGTTAGGTCTATACATGTTGTTGTTAATGCCAGCTAGATAAGTCTGAAGGTGATCTTTACAAAACATGGGAGCCGGGCGTGGTGGTGCACCCCTGTAATCCCAGCACTCGCCTGTAATCCCAGCACTTGGGAGGCTGAGGCAGGAGGATCGGTGCAAGTTCGAGACCAGCCTGGGCTACAAAAGTGAGCTCAAGGCCAGCCTGAGTTGCATAGTGAGACCCTGTCTCAAAAAGACAAAAAAAAAACATGGGACTCTTCTGCAAACAAGGACCCTCACTGTTGGAAGAATAATCATTACCATGTAAGCCTAGGCATTCTACAAATATCTAGACTCTTCAGCTGTTTTGAGTGGTATATCTTAATCATTCATCATTAACAATTAGAATTGTCTGTTAGGGTCATGAATATCTCTTAGTTCTACAAATGGCTGTTCATTGTTAAATTTAGCCATGATGTCAGATAAATTTGACAAACACGTTTTGTTATCCTCAAAAGAAGAGAGGGAGGGTGGGTTTTCTTGAGGCTGATAGCTTAGTAACTCCCCTCTTCCTCTCTTTCCACTTTTCTTGACAGCTTTGAGAGCACAGTAGGCCAGGGCTCTGACACATACATGTACATATTCCGGGTGTGCCGGGAAGCCAGCAACCACAGCTCTGGAGCAGGCCTGGTGCAGATCAACAAGAGCAATGGGAAAGAGATGGTGGTGGGGAGGCTCAATGAGACTCACATCTTCAACGGAAGTAAGACTGCTATTGGTTAACCCCACATTGGTCCTCTGACAGTTCTGTATGGCTTGGCCTTCCCCATTCTCTAGTATATCACATGCTCCTTAGACACCAAGGTCCACACCTTAGGACACATACATGTTGAAGACAGCAGACAGATTCACGGTGAATGCAAAATCTACGCAAAACATAGAAGCCTAGAATCCTTCACTCACCCAAATCAGGAGTTCCACACCATATGCCATGCATCTCGTCACATTAACCACTTTTCCAGTTAAGTTTTAAGAGAGTAAGCTTTTTTGCAAACCAATCCATCTGTAAGAAATTTGTCACCAGTGTGCTATGGAGTTCCACAGAAGTGATAAAATGGTATTATTAGAAAGGATTACATTGGGGCCCGGCGGGATGGCTCAGAGGTCTAAAGCGCCTGCTTGGGGAAGCTTGGGTGGCTTCAGGGACGGCGGTTCAATCCCCAGCACCATATGCTGCGTGCCAGCCCTGCCCTCAGGGCGGGCTGAACCGGCCATAAAAATGAGTGAATAAACATACAAAGGTTCTGAAACAAAAAAAAAGGATTACATGGCATTTAGTCTAATTCCCTCCTAAAAGAACATAAATTAATTACCAGTGTAGGCATTTACTCCTGTGAATAATGCTCTAAAATATTCACAGTTGGAGCTCATGTCAGATGAGTGGGTTTTTGCTCCAGCCTATCCCTATTTCTTAGTCCTGTGACTGAAAAATCATTTCATCTTTCAATTTGACTTTCTGATGTGCAAATTTACCTCACATGATTCCTTAATCATGATATTGGCAGAAATTTGGACACAATAAATACTTAAAGAAGTATATTCCTATCTCGGGGCCGGCAGGATGGCTCAGTGGTCTAAAGCACCTGCAGGCGGCTGCAGGGACCACGGTTCGATCCCTGGCACCGCACGCTGCACCAGCCCTGCCCTCAGAGCGGGCTGAGCCGGCCATAAAAATAAATAAATAAACAATAGTTCTGAAACAAGAAAAAAAAAATTAAAGATTAATTTTTTTTTTTTTTTTTTTTTTTTTTT
>PVJA010026352.1:0-29680 GCA_004027025.1 Myocastor coypus | reverse complement strand
ATATCAATGATGGCCAGAAAATATCATTTCCAAGCTAAGTCAAAGATATTTGATACTCAGAAAGCCAGTGATGATAAGCTCAAGTACCTATGTTACACAGTAATAGTATCACAAAGCTTTTCTGCTGGAGGGCTAAGAATGTAAGTTAACAGACCAAAAATTGGAGAAAAAGAAGGGCTATAAGGATAGCCAATATTTTCGCCCTAGCCCTTCAAGGTCAAAAAAGACCCAGGATATAAGGGAACCTGTGCTGTAATATCCTATAACTCAGAGGTGTCCCAAATTTCCTGGTCAAGGAGATTATGGGACCTCAGAGGAAAGGGATGAATGAACTGCGGTGCATCTAAGGAGAGTCACCCAGAGAAAAACATTCTCTCAGGCTTTCACAGAAAGCAAGATGGCCAAGCAATGGCCGTGACTTGTCCCGAAGGCTGACACTAACAACAGTTCTACAAAGTACTGCCTATGGTCCCAAACTTAATCCTGAGGGGATTTGACCCTGGAAGATACAAAAAAAAAAAAGAATGTTTTGTTATACAGGTCTTGCTTCAACTTGCCCTGGACCACCCAGCAGGGGGAAAAAAAAAAATGCTTAATGGAAAACATTGTTGAAGAATCAGCTGGAGTAAGGCTGTCAGTGCCAGCCCAGGGAACACCCTTTGGGTAGCCACACCTTAGCGTATACAGACATCAGACCGTTTTGCAGAAAAATGCATGTCAAGAAGAAAAATTGAAAGGTAGACAACACCCTGGTGGGAGTTTGTGACGATGAGAACTTTCAACATGAATTAAAACCACTGAGTGGATCAGAAAGCTAGAGAGGAAAAAAAGATGGTCCTTTGTTACACAACAATCGATACCTAATAGAGAAATTCCTGCCAAAGATTATAAAAATATTCAAATGATTATAGAAATATCCTCTTTATCTTGATTTTTTTTTTTAATGTGCCTCTAAAGCCTGGACCTCAGAGTCAGTTATCAGAAAAGGAAAAAGATGTGCCCTATGCAAGAGAAAGAATACCCAAGTCAAAAGAAGGAAGAGAGCAAGCAAAAATGCAAAGGCCATGCCCGACCTGCCTCCTGGTCTCCCAGCTTTCTACTGAGTAAGCGCAGTAATCAGGCCAAGTGCACTCCCCACTCTTTAGGTAACTTGTCTCTCAAAGTAGGGACAGATCTCAAGGTCATGATGAAAGCCCCAGAGATGTCACAAGCAGTTGACTGTGACTTTTGGACCCTTTTTTCCTCCATATTCCAATGGATTATGAGTGGCTTCAGAGGCACTAGCAATCTAGTACACACCAACACACATGTTTTGGACCTTTCTTGGGTAGACTAGCCTTGTGTATTTGATATGAACGTGAAGTGATTCAAGGTAGAGGCACTTTGAAGTTTTGCTACAAAAACTCTGCAAAGTCCCAGGCTCCACTAGCACATTGCCCAATGAACATGAAAAATTAGGGGTTTTTTGGGGGTTTTTTTTGTTTTTTTTTAAGGAAATCTGATTCCTTTTTATGGCAGGGCTACTTTCTTCAAGTAGAAAGTTATACAGTGAACACAATGTTAGCTACAAGTAAACAAAAGTCCAATCTAAAGAACTAAGACAATGAGGAAGTTGACAGTTTGGGGTACTCAGAAGGGGCTAACGTAGGGTAACTTTAGCATAGATTGAATCAGTAACCTGAAGACTTCATCATAGATCTTGGTGCTTTGATGATTTAAGTTCCATTATCATTGTTGTGCTGCCCCTTGCACTCATTCCTGTCACAGTCACAGACACAACAGTGGCTTTGCTCCACAGGTCATGGCCAGATAAGCCAAGGGCAACATAGGCCCTGTCTGCTCTCATATGTCTCGCTTAGAAACTTTTTACCAGGAATCAAACTCAGGACCTTGCATTCTCTGCATCCTCAACCCCTATAAATTTAATTTTAGAATAGTAACTTAAATACAAAATGCATTTGGAAGAGTTAAAAAAAATAAGATTTATTAAAACTGTTAATGTTTAATTATTTGGCCAATCTTACATACCTATATCTATTAATCTAAACAGATTTAATAATGAAACTATGTAATACAGCCATTGTTAAATTTTTGGTCTTGTTTTGAAATTCTGTACTATATGTACTCTTGCTTGTTGCTCTCTTTCTGTCTTTGTTTCTGCTATTTTTACTCTTTAAAATGAAATTTTAAGTAAAAAAAAGAAACTTTTGCTGGGTTCATCTGTGTTGTATATCTATTGCTATGAGTATACACACACACATACACACACACACACACCTCTAGAACTTAGCTGCTTATAGCAATAATGGGCACATTTCCTGTAAGACACATCCAAAAAATAGATATCTCTAGTTTTGTAATGTCTATGACAACCACCCAGTTCTGCTGTTGCAGTAGAGAAGCAGCCCAAGGCAATATGTAAATCAATAGACACAGCTATATTTCAATAAAACTTTATAAAAACAGACAGCAGGTTGCATATGTATTGGAGCTATTCCTTGCCAAAATCTGGGGGGTTTTTTTTGCGGGGGGGCTGGTGTTTTTTTGTTTGTTTGTTGTCTTTTTGAGACAGGGTCTTGCTATGCAGTTCAGGCTGGCCTTGAACTCACTTTTTTTTTTTTTTTTTTTTGTCTTTTTGAGACAGGGTCTCACTATGGAGTTGAGGCTGGCCTTGAGCTCACTTTTGTAGCCCAGGCTGGTCTCGAACTCGCACCAATCCTCCTGCCTCAGCCTCCTGAGTGCTGGGATTACAGGCGTGAGCCACCACGCCTGGCTTCGGCCTTGAACTCACTTTTGTAGCCCAGGCTGGTCTCGAACTCACGGTGATCCTCTTGCCTCAGCTTCCCAAGAGCTGGGATTACAAGCATATACACCATGACCGGCCCAAAATCTGTTTTAAACAACAGCCATCTATTGTCTACCATAGTCTCTGTGTGTCAGAGAAGCGTATGTAGGTCGCCTGGCTCTTAGGAACCTGGGTTATCTGAAGGTCGATGGCGGCTGAAGGATCTGCTGCCAAGATGATTCATGCATAGGGCTGTTACCAAGAGGCCTTTTGCTGTGTTGCTAGGACATGTGTCGCCACAGGGTGGCAGGAGGCTTCCTCTAGAAGGTGCAATCATAGAAAGAATAAGGCAGAAGCCATTTTAGAAGCCCACTTTATGATCTAGTGGTACATACTGTGCCATATCCTACTCCTTACATTGGTGTTATTTATCTAGACCACATTAAAAAAGAAAGAAAAACTTGATGTCAAATGTTAATGAATGTGGCGGGGGGTGTTCGGGTAAGCCCAGTGGTTTAAGCACCTGCACAGGCAATCCCAGTTAGGCACAGGGGACGGACGTTCAATCCCACACCCACCTTTAAGGCAGCCCGAGAGCATTGTAACAACCATTGCTGAATTCCTCATTTTGTTTAGTGAAATTCTGTATCAGTTCTAATTTATTTTTACTATATTTTAAGTTCTCTTTAAAAATAACTGTCACAAAGCCAGGCGTGGTGGCGCACGCCTGTAATCCCAGCACTCGGAAGGCTGAGGCAGGAGGATCGGTGTGAGTTCGAGACCAGCCTGGGCTACAAAAGTGAACTCAAGGCCAGCCTGAACTGCATACTGAGACCCTGTCTCAAGAAGACAAAAAAAAAAGGCAGCCCGAGCCAGCCAAAAAAACTCCCTTATCAAATGTTAATGACATCGAGTCAATCTCTATGTCTTGGACTACTGTTCAATAATACCATCTCATTTTCTGTTTTTTGCTTTTTAACAGGCTCTTGCTATGTAGTCCAAGCTGGCTTCAAACTCAGACCCTCCTGCCTCAGCCTCCCTAGTGTTGGTATTATAGACATATGCCCCCATGTCCCACTTGAGATTCGTTTCTCAAAATACTTTATTCTTTTTCCTGTGATGTGTTTTCTCCATCTACTTTTCTATTGCTTGAGCTGAATTAAACCAATTTTCTTTTGCCTTTTCCTAAAAAAAAATTTTTTTTGAGACCAGGTCTTGCTATGTAGCTCAGATTGTCCTAAAACTCTCAGCCTCCAGAGTGCAGGGATTATAGGCATGCACCACAACACCCAGCTAAATCAATTTTCTTGAAACTCATAAAGTCTTTTCTACTGCACACAGGTCATAGGACTGCAAGTGTAGGTTTCTAGTGTGTGCACTGTTACAAGAAGGGACACCAATGAGGAGCAGAGCATGACTTCCTCCCTTTACTTGGTACATTGTTTGAATCCTGAGGAGTGTGACTCATCTCTCAGTCACTGTCTGAGATGAACCATCGGGAAATGAAGCCTGTTAAGGTTTATGTCTAGTTGTCCCTCCAAAGCCTCATGCAATCATGGGGCATGGCTTCTATAGATTGAGACTTGATTCATGATCCCTGGGATTATGTTTTAGTACTGATGGGATTATTGGTCTGAGTGAGGCTGAGACTATGGGTGTGGTCTAGGGCAGATATCCTAAGGCGGAGAGCTTGAATGTAATATAAAGAGCGACAGAGAGACAGGCTCAAGCTGTTGCTGCTGCTCTGCTGCCCCTGATTGATTGGCTGCCTCTGCCACCATTTTGTTGCTGTTCTGCCACTATGAACTGGATTCTCTCTGCTCTGTTCTTCTCAGCCTTGGGCCAGCCGAATATGGACTGAAACCTCTAGTAACTGTGAGCTAAATAAACCTTTCCTTCCTTCATTTTGAGTGTCGGGTATTTGTCTCAGCAACGAGTGAAAAGTAACTAAGACAAGGCCTTATTGGTTAATAGAGAACACTGGTAGCTGTAGTATACAAAGATACACAGAAGTAAATGCTTAAAAAACTTTCAAGATGCATCTTCAAGAATAATTGAAGGGGCCAGTGAGATGGCTCAGCGGTCTAAAGCGCCTGCTTAGGCAAGCTTAGGCAACCACAGGTACGGTGTTCTGATCCCTGGCACCACATGCTGCATCAGCCCCACCCCAGGGCAGGCTGAGCGGGCCATAACATAAAGTTTAAAGACAAAGGTTAAAGACTATTGCTTTATACCATTATCTAAGTCACTGATAAAAATTTAAATGAGACCAGGCAGAGCACTAAGCCTTCAAATGAGCAATGATAGGATGACCAGACAATCTGCCTGCTTACCCACCCAATGCGAGCAGCTCTGACAGACTCTCCACACTGGCTCTCGGCACCAGGAAGGCTCCCCAAAGACTACACTTCTCCCTTCGCACACTCAGGCTAGTACATTTTGCATGACTGGGTTGAGCCAGAAGTTTTTAGCTAAAGTGCACTCAGATTCTTGACCTACAGAAACTGTGAGATTAAATAGTGTTTGCTGTTTTTCAAGCTGCTAACTTTTAGGTTATTTGTAATACAGTGAGAGATAATATATACATGCTTGAAGATGACGGACAGCAAATGTCTTTGAATCTGCAAGCAGAACAAGTCTGCTCCCTGGTGTCATCTGCATTTTATGGAGAAGGAAAAGGTGAGCATTAAGTGAATTTCCCAACTTCAAAATGGATAGTGAATGACACATTTGAAATTTTAATATAATATGGGCTCCAAAGTCCACACTTTTCTTTACCCATAAAGGGCTACCCTTCGTGTGTCTATACAACATTTATTAGTCAGTTTTCATTTAATGCTATGGAATGGTGGAGAGATGGATAAGGATTCATTTTCTGAGACAAGTTTGTCCAGGCTGGACTTAACCCTTTTTTTTTTAAATGTATTTAGTACAGGGTCAACAGGGTCTCACTGCACAGATCGGACTTGTAATGAATCTCCCACTTTTCACACACCCAAGTGCTGGGATTACAGGCCTGTGCCACCATGCCCAGTCTCAATTTCCATCTCAGCATGCTGGGGGTTGGGCCAGCATAGCATGCCAGGGATCAAACCCTAGTCCCTATATCTGCGTAAACAAGCACTTTAATCTGCTGAGCTATCTGGTCGGCCCCGGGATAAGGATTTAAAGGTCACTTGATTTGCCTGAAGAAATGAAGCCATGTCAAAAGCTGAAAGCTTGTGTGTTTCCATTGTATGTACAATGTATGCCAACTGTCTCCTATATAGGCCAGCACTGCCAGTCACAGGACAGTGGGACAAGAGGAGATCTGTTTCTTCAGAGGAAAGGAAGAGAGGTTTCTAGTCCACTCTGACCAACTACCGTGTTGCCGTAACTTCACAGAGTTCCATCCAGATATGAACAATGTAACCAAAGTACTGCAAGTCCATAGCCATCTTCTCAGTACTGGGATGCCTGACCCATGAACATGTGGAATAGTGCAGGGGTAGGGCCATGGAATAACCAAGAAGGACACCATGGTCAAAGTGTGATCCTTGTGGCTATATTTATATACTCCAGGGCCCGGCAGGATGGCTCAGTGGTCTAAAGCACCTGGTTAGGAAAGCTTAGGCGGCTGCAGGGACCGCGGTTCGATCCCCGGCACCACATGCTGCACCAGCCCTACCCTCAGGTCAGGCTGAGCCGGCCATAAAAATAAATAAATAAACAAAAGTTCTGAAACAAGAAAAAAAATTTAAATATATATATACTCCAAACATTGATAGACTTATTATATTTCATTATAATTATCACTGTGTGTGCACTGTGTACAATCTTCAAACCCCTTTAACAATACCTTCAAAAACTATAGCATTCTAAGCTACATCTCTGCCTCAAAAGAAACTGTTACCCTAAAGCTTGGGGCAAAAGACCCAAGGGGAGAAACAGCCCTTTCTTTAACAGCTGTATCAAAACTCTACCTGCCACTTTGGGATCCTGAAACATCAAAAGAAAAGGAACTTCAACTCTAATCTAAAAAGCAGAATACTAGCTGCACATCTGTAATTCCAGTACTGGGGAAGCTGAGTCAGGAGGATTGCCATTAGTTCAAGGCCAACCTGAATTATATAGCAAGACCTGTCTCAAAAAAAAAAAAAAAGAAAAAAAAAGTAGAATGATATTCTTGCAACCAAAGGTGCATTCCACTTGAATGAATAGGCAAGGTGAATCAAAAGAGAGTCCCTTTCCCTCAATAATAAATGAAGCCAAACCAATACTGTGAAATTCATATTACTTTGTTAAATGAAATTCCGTATCACTTCTTATTTTTTCTGTTTTGATTCTAATTCGTTCTCACTTTAAAAAAAATAAAAAATAAGTTCTTATAAATGAAGCCTAAAGACAGATGTCCTAAGGTTTAATGATGGTCCCTGCGGTTGCCTAAGCTTTCCGAAGCAGGCACTTTAGACCGCTGAACCATCTCGCTGGCCCTAATTTCTGCTTCTGATAAAAGGTAAGCCTTCTTTGTGTACAAACAGTAAGGAAAATTACTCATTTTTAAGGACAGTAGAATGTGGTACAAATGACATAAACTCAATAAATATTCAGTTTTAGTCTTTCCTCTCAAGAAATTTATTATTTTAATTTTTATTCATTTTAATGAGGAAAACAAGATAAAATAGCAATGAAACAGTTTCAAAGCAAGTTAGTAGGTTCATTACAATAATTAATACAACACATTATTGTCTTCATAGTAGTTATTCAGAGGACAAGGTGAAGATCTGATACCATGTCTAATCAAAATTAGTACAAACTTTTATTCTCAATGAACTAAGAGAAAGAATATATATATATATATATATATATATATATGCACACACGCATATATATATATATATTCTTTTTAAAGTTTCTAATGGTAGGAGAAAATATCATACTATGTCTTATAAGTAGATTGTAAGTCAGAGATACAGCTCAAATAAAGTAAAATTATAATTAAACAATATTCAGAAAATTAATTGAATATTAATTAAAAATTAAGTTAAATACTTCAAAATTCAAATCATGAGTCCAACTTAGAAGCCAGAATGTTGTACATCATATATATGGATCTGTAACCAAGTCAGAGTACTTGCTTATTATTTGAATTGATTAATATATACAAAACTATCAACTAAGATATGGTTTCCATGGTAGTAAAGAATTACTAAGAATAAAACATAACATAAATACTGGAATGACAAGTATATGACCAGCACTTTTAACAGTTTGAGGATAGGATTTCATACAAAGGTTTAGTATGTCATGTACATGGACAGTGTCCATGATGCTTACTCATGGCCAGGTGTCACTTGTGGGACTGAGCTACTGCCATTTCCTTGATATCTACCCTGTAGAACTAGACAGAAACATGACCCATAGGGTGCAGCAGAAGTCCACACTTGTAGAATATGCTGATGGAAATATTTTGCTGCTGTATACAAAAGAATAACTGAAAGACTGCTAATGTATACTTCTTTTTCTCCTATGTTTAATTGTTTGCCCTATTTAGTGGGTTATTTCCATTCTCCTTTGTGGAGTTGGGGTAATTTGATACCTCTCTAGAATATCTTTTAGCAAACTGTGTAGGATTGGCTTTGAAATTCTTTAGCTGTTCTTTGTCATGTAACTATTTCACTTCTCCATTATATTTGAAAGAGAGTTTTGCTGAGTAAATCAGTCTGGGTTGGAATTTGTTTTCTTGAAAGATTTGCATTACTTTGTTCCATGCTCTTCTTGACTTGATGGTTTGGAGAAATCTGCCCTTATTCTGATGGGTTTTCCTTTAAATATGATCAGTTTCTTTTCTCTAGCAGGTTTTAGTATACTGTTCCTGTGCTGAATTTCTGGGATCTTGATTATTACATGTCTGGGTGTGGTTTTAATTGAGTTGATGTTATTTGGAGTTCTATATGCTTTGGTTACCTGAATGTCACATTGTTTCCCCATATTTGGGAAGTTTTCTGCTATTACTTCTGCCCATATTCTTTTTATGTCATTTGTATTGATTCCTTTCTCATTGATGCCTATTAATCTTGCATTGTTCATCTTTGCATCATCTTGCAGATACTGAATTAATTTTCCTGCATCCTAGTTGTTGTTAAAAGATCTTTTCTTACCTCTTCAGTAGTTGCAATAGTGTCTTTAAGATCTGAAAGTCTATTTTCACTTTCACTGAAACAGTTTTGCCAGCTTGTAATTGAGATTTTAAGTTCCTGTATAGCACTTTGAATCTGCTTCATACATTCTATTTCTTTTCTATATTGCTCATTCAAGGATTCCATCATTTCTCTATTCTCCTCTATTTTTTTTATCCATGTCTTCTTTAGAAGCACCTAGTGCTTTTTCTTTTATTTTATTTTATTTTTATTTATTTATTTATTTATTTATTTATTTATTTGTGGGACTGGGGTTCAAACTCACAACCTTGCACTTGCTAGGCAGGCACTTGTGCCACGGAACTATTACCCCAGCTCCAGTGTTTCTTTTATTATAGTTATCACTTCTTTTTTTTACTTCAGAAATTATTTCTGACTTCCTCTATACCTTTCTGCAGTTGTTTCTTTACTTTGGATGCTATTATTTCAGAGATTTAAGGTGTGTGATTTTCAGTTTCTTATGTTATTGTCCCCTACATTTATTCTGGGTGGGCTCAAGACCTGAGAGCACATTCTGTTCCTTCTCTTTGTCATTTTGTATAGCCCTGCTTTCTTACCTTTGGTGTAGAGCTATGGTAGAGTTCTTACCTTAGCACCAGATCTGGATCTACCAAGTTCAAACTCATCCAGGTGGGTGTGGGTTGGGTCTGGCTGCTGTGCCCCACTTCTTCCTGCTGTAGCCCTTGGAGCTGAACCCATTGTGCCACTCTGGCAAGATGTTCTGATCCTGGATCAGTTAGGTGGGTCTTGTCTCTAGCCTTCCTGCAGGGAGTTCTGCTGCATATTTCCAATTGGGTCTGTCTGATGGAAGAAGTTCCATTCACATGTTGGGTTTTGTTGCTGGGTCAAAAGAGTTTCTGGCAGGCCCAGGGCAGTCTCACTCACATACTGGACTTAGCTGCTGGATCAAATGAGTTTCTGGTAGGCCTTGAGAGGTCTCACTCATACACTGGGGCTCATATCATGGCCACCTGGGACTGGTTCCTGGGTCAAATGAGTTTCTGGTGGGCCCAGGATGGTCTCACTCACACACTGAGCCCAATTGTGGGGTCAAATGAGTCTCAGGAAGGCCCCTGCAGGTCTCACTCACACACTAGATCTGGTTGCTGGGTCAAATAAATTTCTTGCAGGCCCAGGGTGGTCTCATTCACATGCTGGACCTGGTTGCTGGGTCGAGTGAGTTTCCTGTGGGCCCAGTGTGGCTTCTTCAAGAAATTTAAACCCAATATATATGTAATCATTCTAGCTGTTCTATGGAGCCCATACATAAATGAAAAAATGGAGATAACAGAAGGATATTGAAGTTGTCCTTTTGCAAGATTCTGTTTGTCCATTTTACATTGCTGTAACAATGTATGTGAAGCTGAGAACTTTATACACAAAAGAACTCACTGTATCAAAGACCCAAGAGCATCACACCATTATTTGCTAAGCTCTGGAGAGTACCTTACGGCTACTTTACTGCATGGCAGGTGGCACAATGACAGGAGCCCATGAGAGAAAGTGATCACATGGTGAGGCAGGAAGGACTCAGGAAAAGCTAGCGAGATAGCTCAGCAGATTAAAGCGCCTGCTTAGGCAGATACAAGGGCAGGGATTTCAATGGCCTGGGCACACTGGAGACAGTGATTGAGATTGACATGGTGGTGCATACCTGTAATCCCAGCACCTGGGAAGCTGAAAAACAGAAAGTATCACTACAAGTCTTATCTGTGTAGTGAGACCCAGTGTACCATGTACTATATACAAGAACAAGAAGGAGGAGGAGGAGGAGAGGAGAGGGAAAAGGAAGGAGGAGAGGAGGAGAGGAGGAAGATGATGACAACTATGATGAGGGCAAGGAGGATGAGGAGGAAGATGAAGAGGAGGAGAAAAAGGAGGAGGAGGAGGAGGAAGAGAAGGAGGTGTCAGGAGCCAAACTTATACTTAATAACAGCTCTTTCTTACAGTAACTGACTGGTCCCTCATAAGAATTATATAAATCACTTCTAAAGAAGACACCCACAGTGACTTAGGCATGGTCCACTAGTCCCTCTCAGAAATGTCCCACTACTACCCACCATCACTGCACTAGGGACCAAGCTCCCTACACATGAATTTTGGGAAGCACACTGAAGTCCTATCCCAATTATAGCAGAGACATAAATGCCTCAGAGATCAGCAGTGAACTGTGGGGAGAGGGTAAAGGGGTAGAAAAGCTGCTCATATTACGGGCACCAGGAAGGAGAAAGAGAAAGGAGGAGCTGGGAGCCAGCTATACCCTGTCAGGCTGTACCCCTGCACCCTCTTCTGCCCAGAGAGGCTTTGGGGGACATTCTTCATTCAGCACAACATTCAGTCACCATTAGATCAGCGCTGTCAGACAGAACTTTCCACGGCAATGGAAATGTTCAATATAGGTGCTTGTTCAATGTGGAAGACACTAGTTGCAAACTGAATTTTTGTTTTATTTTATCTCAGTAATACATAGCTATTATGCTAGACAGTGAAGATCTAGGTAATGTACAAATGTTTCCCTTTCAGGATACAAACTCAACAACTTATAAAACATATAGCTTCCTTACCACATATTATGATTTTATCTAATCTTAACTACAAGTTTATATTAATTGGCTAAAATCTAGGGAATAAAAAGATCAAGAGTCTTCCTACTTCTATTATTAGCTGGGAGTGGTGGCTCACACCTGTAATCCTAGCACATGGAAGGCTGAGGCAGGAGGATCAGTGTGAGTTCGAGACCAGCCTGGGCTACAAAAGTGAGCTCAAGGCCAGCCTAAATTGCATAGCGAGACCCTGTCTCAAAAAGAAAAAAAAGAAAAAAAAAAAAAAGACTAATATTATATGAATGAATAACCTATTTCAACCAATTTTAAACACTGCATAAATTATATCTTTGCATCTTCTGATTAAGTTGAAATACTGTTCCCTTCCCTAATTTATGAGAAATCAATTGCTATGATCAGCACTTACCATGTTATTTGACTATAGTGTTTATAGTACAAATGGTAAATTTCCAAAGAACTCAGACAATCATTATGATCTAAACCAATGTAATAAATCTGTCTACTGGCCTGAGAACCAAGTTTTTATCACATTTTGTGTACTTATCAGGCATTTCAAGGACAATCATAGTGACAATAGTAACACTGAATATAAATTTTATTTTTTTTTAATTTATTTATTTATTTTTCTTGTTTCAGAACCCCTGTTTTGTTTATTCACTCATTTTCATGGCCGGCTCAACCCACTCTGAGGGTAGGGCTGGCCCAGCATGTGGTGCCGGGGATCGAACCGCGGTCCTTGAAGCCGCCCAAGCTTCCCCAAGCAGGCGCTTTAGACCACTGAGCCATCCCGCCGGGCCCCTGAATGTAAATTTTAAATTTAACCTATCTCCTTATACTTTGTACAGAGTAATAGTGTTTTTAATTTGTAAAGGTTCTTTTGCTTACTTTCTGCTCCAGTTTTCCTTAGACAATTCCAAATATAAAGTCTGTAAACACCTCATCAGTGTGCTCACAGCCAAACTTTTTATCTAAGACAAAATTATGGAAATGGTGCCAAGGTCCTCCTACTGCATGAAGATGCTCTCACATTCTCACTTAAATGAATTTTGAATGAATTTTTACTCTGTCTGCCCAGCTTCACATTGCCCGCCTTTTGCTGATAGCTGCAATTCCTTTCTCCCTAAGGCGCTGTCTCTTAGCCCTACTAGTGGGACAGCCAGTCCTACTTGACCCTGTCTCCCAATTGCAACCGTTTTTCTCCAGGTGTTCCCAGGGTTCATCCAGAGTCACCTGAATTCCTGAATGTGGAAAAAGGAGACCTCCTTTTTCTTTACAGTAATGAAATGTGGATGCTGTAAACCCTGAACCATCTGTTATCATAATCTGTCATTTACTGCCACGTGGCTGAAGCACTCCCAAGATGGGGAGGAATAGACCAGCACACAGACAGAAGGTCAGAGAGGAAGAGAGCAGAGACACAGGCTCGGGTACTTCATTTCACTGTGCCTAAGGCCAGTGCCACCCACAGGCTCCTCAGTTCAGTCAGCCAACTGTTGCCCCTAAGCTCCTATGGGCTGGCTTCTGCCAACTGTACTCAAATGTGTCCTGCTGAACATGGTCCCTTCCCAAACTCCCAAGAAACTGAGTTCCCCTCACTTACCACGCTCAGCCACACTTTAAAACTCTATGATCACTGTGCTTTTTTATCACAAGGCTTTTGAATATATCAGCCATGTGCCTGGAGCCTTTCAGCTTCCATATCGCCTTTTGAAGGAGATCCCAGCTGACTAAGATAAAGATCACTCACCTGATATAAGTGCCCACGACACCCTGCCATACCTATCACAAACTTAGCCTGCTTATCATTACAACCTCTTTGAGGCTTAGTGCCACCACTAGAATGTATGCTCTCTAAGATCAGGGAATTGTAACTGCCTTATTATGTGTTTCCCAACACCTAAGATAATGTTCAGCAAAGAATAGGTACTTAATGAATAAGCTAAGTGAACAAGTGAATGGCATTTTCTCTGGAAAATTGCAACAAATCTATATTGTTTGCCTGATATTTTCAAAGCCCCATATATATTTTCAACTCTACGTCCTTTGTACGTACATGTAATTTTGTGGTCTGATCCCCAGTCTTTCCATTGAACTGCATTCCCAACTTATTTTTTTAAATAGAATCTTATGATAAGTGACTAAATTGAACAGATTTGGCTTGAAATTGCAAACCTGCCTCAGCTAGCCAGAATAGGAAGATTACAGCTGTAAACTAGTGTATCTGGTTTCAAGTCCACATTTTAACAGAAACAAGACACTACGTTACATAACCTGCCCTATCTCAATTCCTAATTCATTTCACTTCTCATTATAAACCTCTTCTTCCTGGCCAGTGAGATAGCTGAGCGGACCAAAGCGCCTGCTTAGGCAAGCTCAGGCAAGCGCAGGCCCCACATGCTGTGCCAGCCCCGGCCCCAGGGCAGTCTGAGCCTGCCAGAGTTCAGGCATTGAGAAGCATGCCTGTAATCCCCTCACTGGAGAGGCTGAAAGCAGGAGGACCAGCGTGAGTCCAAGATGCACAGTGAAACACTGCAACAACCAAATACATTAAAAATAACCATAATAAATAAATAAACTTCTTCCAAGAGAAAAAAGTTGTAAGGTCCATGGTACAGCCAGGATTAAGAACATTGTCCTTTTCAATCCCTGGCTTGCTGTACCAGCCCCACCCCCAAAGCTCACTGAGATGCAACTGAGCATGGTGGTTCACACCTGTAATTCCGGTCCTTGGGAGGCTGAAATTAGGAGAATGACTACAAGTCCAATCTAGGTAGTGAAACCCTGTTGACCCTGTACTAAATATATTTAAACAAAAGGAAGAAAGGAAGAAAGGAAGGAAGGAAGGAAGGAAGAAAGAAAGAAAGAAACAAAGAAAGAAACAAAGAAAGAAAGAAAGCAAGCACATTGTCTTAAAATCCCCTCATCTATTTCTCGGAGAAATAGCTTTTCCAAGAGAAGGAGCATCACTCTTGCTTTGTGTGTCTCCCCTTGTATTAGTTTTAATTCTCTCAGTGAAGTTGTCAAGTTCTTGAAACTTTAGCCTTGCTAGTCAAATTCTGGACTCCAGACCAGGAGAATCACCTCAGAGCTTTTCAGAAAAACAGAATTTCAAACTTCTCCTCAGACTTAGGGAGCAGGACACTGGATTTTTTTTTTTTTTTAAGGAAGGGTCTACAGGATGTTCAGGGTCTCACTACTGGATTAGACTCATGATGATTGTCCTGCTTACAACCTCCCAAGAGCTGGGATTACAGGTGAACGCCATCACATCCAGTCTCAAGACACTGAATTTTAAGAAGAACTGAAGAGAAGAAAGTCAATGTACAGTTCCTCACCACTCCTCTAGAATAGTCAGGCATAGTAGCTGTCACCAGTAGTACCAGTTGAGGTCAGTCCTAACTGTTGAGTTATCAGGTGTTGAGGTGGCCAGTTAGGACAATGAGACCAACTGAGAGTAACAATCAGATTATTACTCACACACAAGTGACAGGAAGAGACAAAAGAGTAGGATTCTGACCCCCTTATGCCTCCCTTGACCCCTGAACAGCACAAGGTAAGGATCAAATGACACGCTGCACAGACAAGGGAATTGACTCACAAGTAGAAAGTATCCCTAAAAATAGGCTTCTTCCTTTTTATAGACCCATAGGCTGGGGGAGAGGATGGCAGGAAAGGCCAGGAGCAGAAAGGCACTGATTCAAAGTGGAACTGATTGAAGTTCCCAGCTAAAGGACCTCCTGATGGCGACAAGGGTCCAGAAATATTGATACGTATATGTGCTTGGGAGAAAGTGGGACCCAGTGCCTTGGATGCACCTCTGTCCCAAAAGCTGTAACAACAAACTAACTGCACCAGGTCTGGTGTGGGAGAGCCGCTTTCCCCAACATGACCGCAAAGCTTGTTATTGTCTATCGGCATGCGAAGGCTTTTGTCATGCAGCCGGACTCCTTAAGTAGCTGGTGCGAACTGTGCAATGCCTAACAAGATACTACCATGCCCCACTGGTTAACCAAAGCCATGTATCAAACCAACAAAGACTGATGGATTTGCCTCTTGCCTCCGCTCTCAAACTGTGGTCGCTGGACCAGGAAGATCAGCATCACCTGGGAAAGTCTTACAAATTCAGATTCATAGATCCCAACCTAAACTTTCTGAATTAGAAAACACAAGGATAAGGCCTATAAATCCATGAGTGGAAAGGCCCCCTCCGATCTGACACCTGGGAGCTAACTGCACTATGTAGCAGGATCCCTCAGCTCAGCACCAGGAACATTGGTGCTGGATAATTCGTGGTTGTGGGTGTTTGTTCTGTGCATTGCAGGATGTTTACACAAGTCCTTGGCCTGTACCTTCTAGATACGAGTATGAGCTTCCTAGCTGTCACATCCCAAAATACTTCCAGCCATTGCCAAATATCCCCTGGAAGAATAAAAGTCCTCCTGGTTGAGCACTAGTAATACTAGCATATTACTAGTTTAGAGTGACCCAAAACTAATTATAGATGATAGATAGATAGATAGATAGATAGATATAAAATGTGTAAACTGAACATAAAGTAACATTTGAATAATTTTCATCTTTTTTTAAAAGAATTTTTTTTTCTTGTTTCAGAACTTTTGTTTGTTTATTTATTTTTATGGCCAGCTCAGCCTGCCCTAAGGGCAGGACTGGCACAGCATGTGGTGCTGGGGATCAAACTGCGGTCCCTGCAGCCACCTAAGCTTGCCTAAGCATGCACTTTAGACCATTGAGCCATCCTGCCAGGCCCCTAATTTTCATCTTATATAATACTTGCACATGGAGGTCATTTGTAATCCTACAGGCAAGGTAATTATCATCGTTCTAGTGTTAACAGCAAGGGCTGTGGGGAAAAAGGAACCCTTCTCTACTGCTGGTGGGCATGCAGATTGGTGCAGCCATTATGAAAAGCAGTGTGGAGACTCCTTTAAAAACTAGAACTGGAAATCCCATTCAATCCAGCTATCCCCCTATTGAGAATTTTTCCCGAAGAACTGAAAACATCATATCATAGTGATATCTGTGCACCTATGTTCATAGCAGCACAACTTGTGATAGCCAAATCTTAGAAACAACCAAAATGCTCATCTGAAGAATGGTTGAAAGATGTGGCATTTTCATAAAATGGAATAATACTCAGCTATAAGAAAAGATAAAGTAGAGGACTTCATATATAAATGGATGTATCTTAAACATATACTCCTAAGTGAAATAAATCAGACCTACATATGAAAATATTATATAGTATCCCTAGTGTAAGGACTCAAAGGAAGAAATAAATAAATAAATTTTGGGCGGTACTAGGAATCAGTCTCAGGACCTTGCATTTTCTGCATCCTCAACCCCTATAAATTTTTTTTAGAAGAGTGACTTAAATACAAAATGTAGTTGGAAGAGTTAAAAAAACATTGTTCATTGAAAGTGTTAATGTTTAATTGTTTGATCAAGCTTACATACCTATATCTATTAATCTAAACTGAATTGATAATGAAAATATGTAATACAACCATTGTTAAATTTTTCTTGTCTTGAAATTATGTACTATATATACTCTTACTTGTTACTATTTTTCTATCTTTGTTTCTGCTATTTTTACTGTTTAAAATAAAATTAAATCTATAAAAAAAAAAAAAAACAGCAAGGAAACTGAAAGCCATGCAAGTTGCCTGCTATGACCAACACCACTGTCTAAATCTTTCTTTTTCATATATAAAAAGACAATTATCATGTCAGGTGAGTATGGAGGAGATGTCTCTAGCCTTTAGACATATCATAATTTTTGAACAAATTCAGCATTAGCTAAGAAATCATAGCTGTAGGAATAGCTAAATAGGTTGTTCAATATGAAAAATATGAAGCTGAGGATTTGACTCAGCAGCACAACGCCTTCCTGTTGTCCTGAGTTAGAGTCCTGGTACAGAAAGAAGGAAAGAAAGAAAGAAAGAAAGAAAGAAAGAAAGAAAGAAAGAAAGAAAGAAAGAAAGAAAAATGTCTTGTGCAGCCAAGATTGGGGAAGCTTATCCATAAAGGCTGGCAAAGCTGGGCATGGTGGCACACGCCTGTAATCCCAGCACTCGGGAGGCTGAGGCAGGAGGATCGGTATGAGTTCGAGACCAGCCTGGGCTACAAAAGTGAGCTCAAGGCTAGCCTGAACTACATAGGGAAACCCTGTCTCAGAAAAAGACACACACACAAAAAAAAGGCTGGCATGAATTATAATATGAGCTAACATTTGGAGACAAAAGCCTTGTATAGTTATCCTGACCTTTCATCAGAGTTATAAGATTTGTACTCAAACAAGACCAGTAAAAAAAAAAAAAAAAAAAAAAAAATCACGACTATACCACGTCAGGAATAGTCTTTCTCTTAAAGCCACACTCCCTTGTGAGGAAATGAAATCAGAATCTGATGTAGGGAATTAGCTCAATGAGATAGCAGGGCACACAGAACCCCACAAAGCCGTTGACGTGTTCTGACCCAGGAAGACCCCTGCTGTCCAACAACCCAGAATCTCCCATACAGCGATGTGTAATGAAATCCATCCAAGCCCGTGGTTCTCAGAAAGTGGATGGAGCATTCATCCCGAGGTGAGCTGGGGATTTCCACAGACACAGTAATAGACTTTGGCTGCAGAATGAGCACCCAATCACTAGAAGCCAACTTGCTGACCTTTGGATGGTCCTCCAACATGGCCAAACTTGTTACAGAACATAAAACTGAAAGGCTAAATAAAGATCAAGGCCAAGTCAAAGTCATGATGAGACAAATGACCCCACACCAACCTTTTGATGTCAGTTCTTTACTGCCCTGAGAAGAACTTGAAACCTCTTGCCTCCTCTTTAGTGAGAGTTGTTAACAACCCTAAAAGCTGGAGTTTAAATCTGGAAACATTTCTAACCAAGGGAAAGAGCACTGTGCTTGGAGTCAGAAGCCCAAGCCTGAGTTTCAGATACTCAGTGGAAAAACCACTCAGGCTCTCTCAGCTCAGTTTTTAGATTTTCCCATAAGACAAAGAGATCTCATCACCAATCTACAGGGCCTCTAGGATTTCTGATAGTTCTAGAATAGTATTCTACCAACATCTTAAACTTGCATTTAGTACACCTGCTACTTAGGATACCCTATGGAAAAATTTATAGAAGCTTGGATTTGAGGTCATTGAGATTTGCCCTGAAATCTCAGGTTTGCAGTATTCTAGGTGTGTCACACTGGACAATATCTCTCTAACTCCTCAGTTTCCTCATCTATGAAGTAGACATAATAATAACTAAAAAATTATCCTGACTAGGAAATGAAATTATACTTGTAAACAATGAGACACAGAACACCAAAATAAAATAAAAATGGTAGGAAACAGAAAGGTAGAGGCAGTGAGGATGGGAAGAGGATTTGTAGAAGACAGAGGAAAAGGAGAGATAAACAGGAAGCAGGGGGCTGGGGAGATAGCTGAGGGGCACAAGTTCCTGCCTGGCAAGTGCGAGGTCCTGAGTTCGATCCCTGGTTCCAATGAAGATGGGAAAACTGAATGGAACAAAAAAGACACAAAGATGTGCTGTCTAGTGCTCTGGACACTGGCCCCCGAGCAACTGGCATACGGCCAGACCAGGTAGAGGTGCGCCATAAATGTGAAATTTGTATCAGATTTCAAAAACTTAGTACTGAAAAACAAGAACATAAAATATACGGTAATATTTTACTGACTTGGATATGGCCAGTCCAAGTTAACATTTATTATAAGTGTAAAATATGCACCAGATCTGAAAAACTTTAGTACCAAAAAATATTGTAAAATATTACTTTATAGCTTCTACTGAGTATATGTCAACATGATATAAATTAAATAGATTAAAATAAAAATTCTCTATTGATCTCATGTGTTTCTTTTTTATCAATGTGACTACTAAAGAGCTTTAATTATACATGTAGTCCACATCATATTTCTATTAGATAATGCAGAATGTGGGAAAATGCAACAAATGTGCACATATACCCCCATGTACACATACAGTTGCACAAATAAACACATGCACACATTGCGCACATGCACACACGCGCACGCATGCCCAGAGACCAGGGATATAGCAAGTTGAGGAAATGTCAATTAATGAGAGGTCATAGTTTTGATCAAAGCTCCAAGGAAAGAGAGAAAATCATCAAAGACAATTTATTAGTTTAAAAAAAATCTGAAAAAGACTACATTTAGTAACTCTTTTACGTTTTTTTAACATTTAGTAAAGGAAAATAAAAATGAGACATTGAGCATTCTTCGCCTTTTCATTGTGGAATGCTATTCAATCCTTTGAAACATCTCATTTCAGCTCATCAGTGTGAGGGCAATGTAAAAATAAGGAAAGTGCTCCCTCTGCAGGATGCTTTATGACATTTCAATGAAAAAAGTTCTATAAAAATAACGAAGAACAAATTCACATTTATTGCTTTTACCATTGACTCAGTCAGACTGGGGAGATAGCTCAGCAGACATAAGTGCCTCCCTGGCCAGTGCGAGGTCCCAAGTTCAATCCCTGCAACCAAAAAGTGAGACAGAAAACCGTTGACTCAGTAGTGATTCAAATAAAGGCAAGGAAGTAAGTTTGATGCTATAAAAATATTTTTGACAAAAGTTACATTTAATTTACAATGTAATAAAAGTTACTGGTAAAAAAGCTATATATTGGGCCAGCTAGAGAGCTCAGTGGCAAGCTGAGATAGGCAAGCTTAGGCAAGCAAAGGGACTGCAGTTCCATCCCCAGCCCCAGCACCATACGCCATGCCAATCTCACCCCCAGGGAGAGCTGAGCCAACCACAAAAGCACAAAAGGGGGGGGGGAGAGTTTGTAGGAGAAGACAAAGGAAAAGGAGAGAGAGAGCTACATATGCAAGTGAAAAGTCCTATTACAACAAATGTAGGAATCTCCATACAAAGCTCCTATCAGTGTTTCCTACTTCTGTCTCCTGTTTACTACAAGGCCTAGTCTTTGAGCTCTAGAGAACAGATCTCTCAACTAGGGGAGAAGAATGTTCAAAACAGGCACAAATCCACTGTTTGCAAAACAAACTCTTTTTTTTTAAGCTTGAGTTGCTCTAACTGGTCTTATCTTAAACAAAATTGCCATCACAACTCACTGAAAAAGGAAAATAATGTCTTGCAGAGTACAGGATAGTACCCTAGACCTAGATGAGCACTTTAGGCAAGTGAATGACTCAGGTTTGACAAGAAAACAAAGTTCATACAACTCTGTGAGTTAGAAACGATAAACCTGCCCTGGACACAGACAAAAAAAAAAAAAAAAAAAAAAAAAAAAAAAAAAAAATTCTTATTCCAAAAGAAAGGACAAAAGAGGAAAAACCTAACTATTGGTTCTCAAAACCATTGTCCTAAAACTTTTTTTTAGTTTAAGGCTTTTTTTAGAGTGCTAAACCTTTTTTTGATCAACCAGGAGTCCCTGGTTGTCTGGGATCCTGGCATTTGCAAGGAGAGCAAATGTACATTAGGCTTTGGGACCCCATGAGTAGTGGGGCTCCTGCCACTTCTGTAGCCCTAGATTTCACCACAGCTATGCAACTGCACATCAAAATGACACTGGAGAGGGGGGAGAAGGCAGCGGAGGCAGGAGAAAGCCAAAGTGGTCCACTTAAAACAGCCTACCAAGCCTTTCTCTGCACCAGCAGTGTTGTGAACCAGCTTCACAGGCTATTCTAGCCCATCCCACTCTTGATATTGCAGGGACCAGACCCTGGGAGACATGGGGAAACTCTATACTGCACACATGGAAGGATTTTTTCCCTCATACATTAGCTCCCCCAGCACCTTTCACTCCACTTTTCACCCCACCCAACCCTGTCTTTCTTCATGACCAAAACCATCAAATAGTGAAGAAGGCATGGGCTTCTGCCCCCGAAGGCTCTTTGGCATATTTCTTCTCCTTGGGTTTCAAGGTTACAGACCACAGGGTTTGGCGTGGGTTTAGTGCACACAATGATGGCACAGCAGGAGTCACATCCACATCCAGAGCGAGGTTTAGGCATAGCATTGGCAAGTCACCAATGAGTGATGCCTCATGGAGGCCAGGGGCTGGGAGCCTGTTTCTCTGTGGGGGCACTGGGCCTGTGGAGTCTTTGATGAAGGCTGAGTTCTGCACACACCTGTTCCCTGGTTCCTCCAGGCCCAGGAAGCCAGGCCCTTCCACCCTGCTGCATCCAAAGGTGGGATAGTTCGGGGGTCCCCTGTAATGGCCCTCCTCTTTTCTTTGGGTTCTTGCCCTCACTGTGGCAAAGAATAAAGAAGTGAGCTTATTAGTGGGAAAATGGAGGCGCCAAGACTAATATAGTGTGAAGCAAAAGTTTACTTAAAGTGTTTGCAAATGCAGCAAAAGCAGAAGACTATCTTAGTGGTGGTGTGGTGCTACAGTATCAGGGGCCCCCTGATCCAGAAGCCCTGTGAGCTTGAGATGTGTTCTACACTGTTAGAGATGAGCCAGTCCCTAAAATGAACTGTCTCACTGACTGGTGTGGTCAATCAGGGTGTTAACCTTTGTTTCCAAAAAGGGGACAAGATAAGCACATGGTAATGTAACACTTTTATAAGGCTATGGTAGCATACATTTTCCCAAGTACACAGTACACAGATAAGCATGCGATGACTTTGCAATGTTAGCCATTGAGTTTTACCCTGCTCTTTTGTTTATGTTCCTCTGATCTGCTCCTACAACCTACTTCCTCTTGACTGGGGCCACTGCAGCTTGCACCATCTTTCAGAAGCAATCAACTGGGGGATCCAAGTCCTCTGGGTTGGTGACCTCATCATTGCCACTGAAAGTCACCCACAAGTTCTGCTTTCTTTTTGATCTCTGAGTATCCAGATTTCCGTTCTCAATAGTGAAGGTAGAAATCTGCTGGTAATGGGCAGTGTTAAACTCTGTCAAGTTATCAAATTCAGTTTCCTCCTCAAGAAGCCCCATAAGGCCTTGAGTTCATCATCTTCTCCACCCACCTTCTCATCTCCTGTTCTAGCCAATGGCTGTGTCTGAGCCTTCTCATGCACAGTGTATGCCCTTGAGGATACACAAAGACCACAGAGAAACAGGAATTTACTGAGGATTGTGAGGTACAAACAAATGAAACCTAAGAAAATGTAGTATGTATTGTAGAGATCTATCAGGAAAATTCTCTTCGCATGCTTGTGGTAAACCAGTATAGCATGGACTCAAGAGCAAGACCAGTGATTCATGTTGATTGTAATAAAGACACACAATCAAGATTTCTCTCAAGTAAACAATACTTCTCATCAATAATGAATTTCTAAATTCATTCGTTTCCTTTGAATATGTCCAGAGATAAGCCAGGTGGTGGCTTACCTGCCTAGGTCAGACAGTTGAAAGTGGAGCACTAGACCTAAAGTTTGCAGAGGCTGCCATCTTTTGTCTCCCCTTTCCATTTGGCAGTGAGAGGCATGCTGGGAAACTGGAAGGCTGGGAAAGTAGAGGCTGTTTGCCAACAGCCTTTGGGCTCATGTTGGAAAATTTTGGAGTCTTGTAGACTTTTTCTCCTTTGCTTCCTTCCTTCCATCTTTTCATCTTTTTCACTTTTTGAATGGCTCAAACATGTCTCTTTTCTAAATTCTATATAAAGCTAGAAGGCTGAGAGTCAAATATTATATGTTACATATTCATACACAATTTATTTCTGCAGCTAATACTTCATTTGTGTTCTTGAGCCCAATCTGGTAGAGAAGATAAAGAAATACAACCACAGCTGCCAGGCATGGTGGCTCACGCCTGTAATCCCAGCACTCGGGAGGCTGAGGCAGGAGGATCGGTGTGAGTTTGAGATCAGCCTGGGCTACAAAAGTGAGCTCAAGGCCAGCCTGAACTGCATAGCGACACCCTGTCTCAAAAAGACAAAAAAAATCAAGTCTCATGGATTTAATTGTGCAATTATAAATGTCCCCTAACTTTAAAAAGGCTTATCTTCCCCAAAATAGTTGATGTGTTGACTGTTTATAATTGGAAATTTTTGCCCATTTTTTCCCTGTGGGGTAGATTCAAGTACACAGGTACATGTTATTATATAATGTATCTAAGCTAGACTACTAATAATGTCATTATTTTGACTATAATAAATGACAACATTTTGTGGTACAAGACAGATGTAAGACCTAGCTTGGCTCTCAGGAGCCCATCTTTGTTTCTTCAGGGTGTTGGCAGGGGGTGGCGGAGCATTCTGGAGATTGAACTTGGGCCCTTTGCACTAAGCTACTTCAGCAGAAATGTTTTATTTTCATATTTTGGGATAGGATCTAAATCGCTAAGTTGCTCAGACTGCATTTCAATTTTTGAACCTCTTACCTCAGCTCCCCACTCCCTCACCATAGTTTTGTAGGCTAAAACTACTGTAATGATAATAATAACGGCTTCAGTAGCCCTCCAAAATAAAGTACAACTATTATGCTATGTCCTATTTGCATTTTTTATTATTTGTAGATAACTCATTTTAAAATCAATTTTAGCCTATTAAGTAAAGTTAGCAAGGTTAAATTAAACTTTGGAGTGTGTAAAATTGTTTAGAAAGAACCTGTGAGACTGACTTTGGAAGAACCTGGGAATTATATTGATTCCTTATATGTAACTCAAAATATGGTGAAAACAATGCCAGCCTGTACACGAATATCAAAAACTATTCACATACTAAACTCTAGTGGGAAAACATTATAAGAACAAATAGTATTTCTTTTTCTTTTCCTTTTTTTAATTTTAGGAACAAACAGAGGTTAGGAGCATAATATATATATATATATATTGAGGGAAACAAAGCTCCTGTCCAAGAGAGGGACACAGGGTGGCCTGAGTGGATTGTCCCCCTACTTTTCATATGCTTATATTTAAACTTTTTAATCAAGAAATTTAAAACAGTCCAAGTTGTAGATCTCCATAAGCGTCACTTTCCATGATAAAAATGCTAAGGGAAAATAAAAATATCTACCTTAATGTGAGGGTTTTTTTTGTTTTTTTGTTTTTGTTTTTGTTTTTGTTTTGTTTTGTTTTGTTTTTTTTGTCTTTTTGAGACAGGGTCTCACTGTGCAGTTCAGGCTGGCCTTGAGCTCACTTTTGTAGCCCAGGCTGGTCTCGAACTCACAGCGATCCTCCTGCCTCAGCTTCCCGAGTGCTGGGATTACAGGCCTGCGCCACCACGCCCGGCAATGTGAGTTATTAGAAGCTAGCAAAATGTTTTTGGAGTGCTCTCTCTTGACTGAATAGGTGTGAGTCAGCACTTGTGAATAAAGGGGCCATTAAGTGCATACGCCACTTCAACAAAGAAGCCACTGTGCACTTAACAGTAGATTAAACACAATCATAATTTCTCTTTGAGACATCTAAATTCAACTTCCAAGTAAATAAATATGTGAAAAAAAAATGAAAAAAAAAATAAATTCAACTTCCAGCTATAAATTTTCCATGACTCAGATACGATGTATAAATCTTCTTTAATCACTGTTTGATATAGTATAGTAGCTAAAAACACAAATTTGGTGATTATGCCTAAGTATATCCAGCACAGGAGAAGTGTGTATTAAGACAAATATCTTCCCCTCTCTGTGCTTTAGCTTCTTCATATAAAACTTAGTCCCAGGATCCCCGTGGATACCAAATCAGCAGACACTTAAAACTTAGGATTCAAGTACTTACTGAATTACAGCCATGTTCTAAGAGGTGAATGCATGATAACAAGTGGCAGATTTGGTCCAGATTTGGCGTGCTTCCAGAACTAAAGGTAGCATGGCAGTGGTGGCAGAATGACCAGCAAAGGTTTGGGACAGGAAGAAGGTTAGATCATATGTAAACAGACACTGAAGTACAATGGAAGGCACGAGAGGCCTTGGGCCCACATAGTTCTGAAGACCAAAGGAAATAGCACGCATGACACCCTCAGCAGAACATGCACAGTAAATGCTCACAAAGGCAGGGTGTGTTCATTATCATCATTATATGATAAAACCCTGACATATATCACTCTGAAGACAAAAATTATTCTTACAAAATTGTGGGTCAGGTTATTGCAACATCAATGAAGTGACAACAGGGACTGAAGAAAAGATAGGAGTCAACTGCCAACTGCAATACGGCCAAATACTCCTTACTGTAGGGTAAACTTTATTATGTTTCTTTCTTTAGAAAAAATAAACCTACCTTCCTTTTTTAAAATCTTTTGTTTATTTGCTTGGTAGAGGGTTTGCTCCACACCTCAGACTGTATCGATCCTTCTGTCTCAGCTTCCCTAGTGCTGGGATTATGGGCATACACCCAGTTTCTATAGCCAGCTTGGTGCACGAGACCAGCATGGCAAGCAGTACTAGTGATTGAACTCAGGTCCTTGCACTTACCAGGCAAATGCTTACACTGCCAAGCTATCTCCCCAGCCCACTTATTACATTTCTTATCATCTTTGTCATTTTTACCACCAACTTGATCATCAATGAAATGGAAGTCAAACCATAAGCCAGGATTGTTCATCACTGAAGTGAAATGGTGAGCTGCCTACAAAAAAATGATCCTGAAGGAGCAATCCTTAGTAGTGTGGTTGCCAAGAAAGGATGTGAACATTCCTTAGAACATTACTGGGTAGCTGACCCTCCTACTTTACAAGCTCGGTGAGGATCCTCCCAGCCGTGACCCAGAGCTGGTGGGCAGTAAACACTTGCTGGCGGGTGAATGTGGAGAGGCCCGTTGCAAGCAGGCACTCACATGGCTGTGCCAAGAACTTTTCCTGGCTCTACTGCATCATCTGTGCCTTCCTTTTCTGTAAGAACACCATATAAAGCTGTCCTTACCCCACGGATCATTTAGTTTACTAAATCATGGTTTATTTTTTCCTCAGGATATCACGTGCTATTTTAAGGTCAGTTTTTAAAAGGTCTTAAATGACTTGGCTCAAAATTGGTTTTGTATTAAGGGAAAGAACCGGTGTCCCAGGGTTTCAATCAGCACCTTAGCAAATAAGCTATGACCTCCCATGATTTTCCAGAGATTGCCAACAACAGTAGTTAGCTAAAAAAACTTCTAAGGTTCATTTCTTCCTGCAGCTTTTCTACATATTTCCTATCTTGCCTTCATTGAAGACAGAATTACAGTTATCCATTGTATAGGAAGGGGTAGGCACATTCCATACAACTTTCATAGCTGCAAGGAGCTGGACCATCTAGCTTTTACCTGGAAGTTACCAGTCCAAGGTGTATTTCACAGGATAGGATGAAGCATTAGAATTTTGTATACAAGTTGTCATAGTATGCTTTAGATGCTGTGTTATTGGTCATCCATCAATGTTAAATATGGTAGCATGTTATTCATATATATTATCCATATATCTATATAAGTGAATTTTTCAGGCAAGCAAAGTTCACCTAGGCACAAACCAAAAGACACACTCATGATGATCTGCCTGCTTACAGCCTCCTAAAAGCTGGAATTACAGACGCACACCACCATGCCCAGTCTCAGTTGCTATTTCAGTGCACCCCGGGGGCAGGGCCAGCACAGCAGCGCTGGGGATTGAACCCCTGACCTCTGAGCCTGCTTGCAGGCACTTTAATCCACTGAGCTATTTGGTTGGCCCTTCCAGTACTATATTTCTAGTTTAAGCAACAAATTATAAATCTTTCCTCCTAAATTAGTAAAATAAAATACTAAGAATATTTTTACAATAACAATTTTCAAGTGAACCTTCTAAACTTTTTTATACCCTAAATCATTCTGTAAATCCACACATTACCATATATACATATACATATATATATGATTCTATAAAGGATTTAATATGCTTATAACAGAACAAATAAAATTAATTAGAAGCCGGGCATGGTGGCGCATGCCTGTAATCCCAGCACTTGGGAGGCTGAGGCAGGAGGATCGCTGCAAGTTCAAGACCAGCCTGGGCTACAAAAGTGAGCTCAAGGCCACCCTGAACTGCATAGTGAGACCCTGTCTTTTTTGAAAAAAAAATTAATTACAATTTTTATACTGTGGGCTGGGGAGATAGCTCCGTGGCACAGGTGCCAGCCTGGCAAGTGCAAGGTCATGAGTTTGAACCTTGGTCCCACAAAAAACAAACAAACAAACAAAGAATTTTTATACTGTGATAGTCTGGAGAAAAAGAAAGAGAACACAAAACTACCGAAAAACAAATACCAATAGCACCACACAGGAATGATGACCCTGTAATGTTAATAAAAGTTCTAAAACAAATATGCTATAAGATTCTACAAATTATAAAATAAAAACAATAGTTTAACAATGATGTAATTTTTCCTCATAGAGAATATAAAAAGTACACAATGTAATGAAATGATTGATAAACACAAAGCAGACCTAAAATAGAGATGAAGTTTTTTTGTTTTTGTTTTTGTTTTTCCTGTCCCCCTTAAATTTCCCTATTTTAAGACAAGGGCATTAGACCAAAATGTAATTTCTCAGAGTCAATTCTTCAAAGATATAGACTTTGGTAGCCTGGCTTTATTCAAAAGCAAAGTTTACTTTCTAAATGAACATATACACTGATAGCCCACTGCTATTATGGACTATTGGACTATACACAACTACTTCTTCTTTGCTCAGTGAGAAGAGAGATTCGTACTAATAGTGTTTGGACAAGATAACATCTGCATCTTGTACTCTGAACAACTACTACAAAGACAACAATACACAATATATTAATTATTGTATCTGTTCTACTAACCTGTTATGAAACTGTCTCATTGCTATTTCTTTTTCTTTAATATTAATTTTTAAAAAAGAAGAAGAAAATACACTGCATGGCATCCAGAAAATTTCCCTCAAGCTTAGGGTTTATTTCCCAGCTAGGTTTGTGATAAAGATTTGGTAGATAATGGTAAAAAATCACCTTCACAAGTATGATGCAAGCCAAATGTATACCAGACAAGAATTTAGTAAGGCCAAGAAAATTGAAAAACTAGCAAAGATACCTTTAGAAAGGACCAATATGATGAGCATTTGTTCTAAATTCATTTCCAACCATAAATACATGGGAAGGCAAAACATACAAAGAATAATCACAATAATTTTGTGGGAATTTTTAAATAAGATATTTCTAATCACCCACTGTAGGTCAAGGGAAAAGAAATTAAGTAATAACAGACAGAGATATATATCTTACTTCAGTGATACTGCCTTCCAGTGTATATTGTAAAGTAAATGAGTTCCTGGCTCAGTTGCTCTTCTTTCATTGCTGCGACAAATACCCAACACCCAAAACAAGGAAGGAAAAGTTTACTTAGCTCACAGTTAATGGAAGCTTTAGTCCATACTCCGCTGGCTCCAAGGCAGACTGGTACATGGCAGAGAGCAATCTTTCATGGTGCCAGCAATGAGCAGATAGCAAAATGGAGGAGTAGCAGTAACAAAGGCTACCCTGAGGAAGTCTGTCTCCCTTAAATTTCCTTCAGGTTATCTTCCCCAGGCTGGGGGCAGGACTCACATCAATAATCCCAGCAACACTGACACCCATTATCCCAGTGGATTACCAGTTAATCACAAACTCTAGTAGAAGTCTGCCTCATGACTGCAAGAGGCTTTAGGGACAAAACTAGACACAAACCATAACAATTCCAGTATTTTTTAAAAATAATTTGCTGAATGTAATTGTTGAGCATAAAGCAAATGCATGTTGGAAACCTCTTACCAAAAAGAGCAAATGGGGCTTTAGAGTGGTTGTGACAGATTAACTATACTATTGTCTTCAATTTTTATGCTTTCTTATATCTATACCCTCTGAGATTACCACTCCATGCCGCAAGTGGTCTTGGTTATACGACCTGTATTGTGGCCAATGGGATAGCACTGAATTTGGCAAAGTACCTGCACACTTCTGCTTGGACCCTTAGAATCTTTATTTCCATGGGAACAGATTGAGCTAGACTGCTGGAGGGTGTGACCTTGTCAAGCAAACCTGAGCTGTCCCACTTGAGATCTTTGTGCACGCCAACCCCCATTCCTATCCACCCATATGCTGACTGCAGGTCCCTGTTTTCCATGGCAAAGCTTCATCAGATCAACAATTTCCCAACCAATCCCAGTTGTGTGAAAAATAATAAGTGATAGTTGTTTTAAGTCACTGAGCTTTTTTTT
>PVJA010026351.1:18828-29962 GCA_004027025.1 Myocastor coypus | reverse complement strand
CCCCCCCCCCAGGGCAGGCTGAGCCAGATATAATATAATATAATATAATATAATATAATATAATATAACATAATGTAATACAACACAACACAACACAACACAACACAACACAACATAACATAACATAATATAATACAATATAATATAACATAATGTAATACAACACAACACAACACAACACAACACAACACAACACAACATAACATAACATAATATAATATAATATAATATATAAACAGATTTTCTGGAGTGTAAGATTTTTTTCCTGATTCTTTATGCTAGCTTTATGATCATTGCTGGTATAATTTTATTTACTTTTTTCCTTGTGTTCCCTTTCTACCCCATAGTCATTCAATAAATCAAGAAGCTAATATTGCTTAAAATATTTACCTTGGCTTTGCTATACAAGAAGATCCAGCACTGCAATTATACTACACACACACACACACACACACACACACAAACATATACATATACACACAAATTATTATGAGTGTGTATATGTGTGTGTATATATATATATATATATATATATATACATAGAGAGAGAGAGAGGAATATATAATGGCATATATATATATATAACATACATATATATATATATATATATATGTATACATATATAACATTTATATACAAATCTCTAAAACTGGAGTTGCTGCCTTAGAAGACCACGAACTTGGAAACACTCGCCCTTTGTCAACAGGACCCAGATGAATCATTAATGCCATGGGAGCGATCTCCTGCTAAGAAAATAAATGATCTGCTTCTGCTGGATGGGAAGCCCTGACTTTCGGTCACAGGCAAGGTGATAGGATCAGGCACCGAGGAAGGCCATAAAAATAGAAGACTGTTTAGAATTTCTGGAAGGGAGATTTATTTTGCTTTACTTTGCAGTAATTCCCAAAGGCCAGCCCCGTGAGTGCTACCAACACTGGCGCGCACCATTGGAAACAGCTGTGGTGCAGCACATCATTAGGGCTATTTGCGACACAGGTCAACAACCAAAGTTTCCATTTAGTTTAACTTAACTGATAAGATGATACGTTCAAATCCAACAGAAAATGTTTAAGCTATGCTGTGTAATTTGTGCTATCAGGTTAAATAGAAAACGAAATGTGGAAAATCATCTCAGCAAATGGTGAAGTCTCAGCACGACTACTCTAGGTGTAAGATTTTGCTTGTACCTGAGACCACTTTTGGTACACTAAAAAGTATGTTCCAGGAATGCTTTTTAATTCACAGATTATATGTCAGGTGAGGGGACATCTCAGCATCAAGTGCAAGATCATGAGTTCCACCAGTACCAAGTAAAAGACTGTTTTTAAAAAATTATAATGCATTGCTTAGAAGAAAAAAAAAAAAAGGAAAAGAATATACTTCTCTTTGGACTAAGAGGAAGCAGATACATACACAGTCAAATGTTCTGCAATTGCAGTGGGCCACCAGTGAAGCTTGAGATGTTGGAGGCTATTGAATCTAAGCCTCCTAAAGCTCATCTCACCAATCTAGCTCTGCGTTTCATGCATTGTGGGTCATGCCCACACACTGTACTCTGTAGAACGATTGTGAGGACAATATGCAAAATATGTCAACTTTCAAAGAAAAGAAAGGGGAAAAGAAAAAAAAAAAGTAATGTTGATTTAGAAGGGTTAATGTTTGTTTGATCAATCTTATATACCTATATGTATTAATCTAAACTGATCTAATGATGAAAATATGTAATAAAACCATTGTTAAATTTAAACAATAAAAAATTGAAACTTAAAAAAAAAGAAAGTTAAAAAAAAAAAGAAATGGGAATGATAAGAAATGACATCGACCTATGCCCTATACGTTAAAAAAAAAAAAACTTTTTTTCTTGTTTCAAAAAAAAAGTGGTCATTGTGCAGTATAATTCTTCATGGCTTGTAATTCTGTTAGTATACTTTTTTGAATAAAAAAGTAGATATCAAAAATAAATAAATAAATAAATATTATAATGCAAATGTAAATCTTTCCATGTTTTATACTGCATTTTTTTTTAATTTTAGGGAAGGGTCTACAGCATGTTGAGGGTCTCACTACTAGATCAGATTCATAGTGCTCCATCTGTTTACAGCCTCCTAAGAGCTGGGATTACAGGAATGTGCCACCACACCCAGTCTCAACTGTCATCTCAGGGTGCTCTGGGGCAGGGCTGGCATGGCAGGCCTGGGGAGTGAACCCCTGGCCACTGCGCCTGATTGGAGGCGCTTTAGTCAGCTGAGCTATTTGGCCGCCCTTATACTTCATTTTAAGTTCAATATTTTTTCAGTTGTTGTTCTTATTGATATATGGGAAGTACTCTAAAGATTTTTATACTTTTATGACATCTATTTTTCAACTCTTCAACAACTTTTATCAAGTACCTCTCTAAATATTTTCTTATAAGTGAAAATATATTTTATAAAGCAAAAAAGGAGAAAGTGCAGTTTATCAACAGAGGACAATATTGGGCTTTGGGGCTTCTGGGAGGTAGCAAGGGCATACATAAATGTGGAGCCCAGGAATTGGATTAATGCGTTCATCAAAAGGGACCTCCAAACAGTCTCGGCCTTATTTTTTTCTGGGTAAAGTTAGAAACAGTAACCTGTAGATTTCAATACAGAACACAGCATTCATGGAAAACTTTTCCTGCTGGCAGCTTGACCTTGGGGTTTAGCTTGTGTAATGGGAGACTGAAATACCTGGAGGGTGACCCATTGCCAGGACACTAAAGCAGGAAGACGTCACGTGTGTGTGGGTCCGTGCCCCAGCGAGGAGCCTGCACTGAGGAAACATTGGGTCTCTGAGCCCTCGGCTGGCAAGGCTGCCCGCCTCCCTCCAGGAGAGGTGTCACTCTGGGGTACACGCACGTATTTCTCCTCCAAGGGGTAGGAAGACTCCAGCGTCCTAGAACGTGCTTAACGAGGGAGTCAGTGGGTCTGTTTATTATACTGATTGAAAAAAGAAAGCTGATTCCTAATCAAGAATAACAAAATTGCTTCAAACTTAGAAAGCTGTTCACTATGCAGACATCCTCAAAAAGATAACGTGAAGAGATTGATCTCCCACAGAGAACGGCTCTCCGACAGATAACAATGATCGTCGTGCTGTGCTGGAAATTGTCATTTCTGTTAGATAGAAAATTTCATAGGGAATTATTCTTCGTGATAGTCATTACTTTTTCTAAACGAAAATAATTGCATGTATTCTGTTCATGTAGTGATTATGAAGCTCTTGGGGCCAGTGAGATAGTTCAATGGTCTAAAATGCTTGCTTAGGCAAGCTTAGGCAACCACAGGGACTGTGGTTTGATCCCCAGCACCACATGCTGTGCCAGCCCCACCCCTGGGCAGGCTGAGCCTGCCATAATATAAATAAACAAACAAATAAATAAAACGAATAGATCACTGCAAATAGTACATATTAATGCACAGAGCCTGTCTTGATTTTTCTCATGGAATATGGTATTTAATCTCACTTACCCCACTCTATTGCAGAGGGCCAACTACTTGGCATTCGTTGAACCTCCCACATGAAAGAAGGACTCTAGATAAGCAGGTGACATGCACCTTAGCCATACGTGTGCTTGGCTCAGAAAGTTTGTTGCTGGAAGTTCCACTTTTATTTTTAAAGTGCTCGATTCCTCATGGTTCAGACACCAGAAAAAAATTCTCACTGGGTATTTTATGCAGGGGAACAGTGTAGAAAAGGTGGTTATCGAACGCTGTGGGCCTAAAACAGCAACGAAGGTGCATGAAGCCAACCTGGAGATAATGACCAGTGGAATCCGACGGAAACAAGACCATCTGAGCTGAAGCCAGACGGCCCACGTGAGGCCCTGTGAGGGGACGGCCAGAACTCGGGGGTGAGGTCCCTCTGGGATGTTTGCTGCCGTCCATGCTGGTGAATGACGAGGCTGCTAGGAAATCTGGCAGAAAGTCCAAGGCCGGAGCCTTCTCTTTCTTTTGTAGCAGTGATGGACAAGTTAGAGGAAAGAGATGGAAAGAAATGGGTGGAGGGAGAAAAGATACGTTTTCTTCATCCTCTTCTGGACATTGGATAGATACCATACTTCAAGGCTTAAATCAGGGGCTGGGGCCATAGCTCAGTAGAATAAGTTCTTGCCTTGGAAGCACAAGGTCCTGAGTTCAATCCTCAGTACTGTCAATAAATAAATAAATAAATAAATAAATAAATAAATAAACAAATAAATAAACAAATAAATAAGGAAAGAAAGAAATTGAAAACAACAGTAAGCAAACTCACTAAGAGCAGATTTGAAGTTGAAACAGAATGAGTGCCTGATATTCTATTCAAAGTTACTTACTGTAAAATAACTTGCAGGTGGTAATTTCCTATTTGTTTTATTTTGTATTTAGTACAGGATCTACAGGGCCACACTATGTGGATCAGACTCATGGTGATCCTGCTATTTTCAACCTCCCCAGTTCTGGGACTACAGGCGTGGGGCACCAAGCCCAGGCTCCATCTCAGCGCACCCTGGGTGTGGGCCCAACACGGCAGGTGGAAGATCAAACCCCCAGCCCTGAGAAGATGCTTTAATTCTCTGAGCTATCTGGCCTGCCCTTTTTCAAGAATTCATAAAGCACTGTTTTAATAGGAACATTTCTCAGGCTCCTAGTTTTCAAGATGAAAACTAATTAACTTCGACTTTATGCTACTAAATACTTCCTTCCGGTGGAAACATGCCTTAAGTGTAGTAGAACTTGTAGTGCTTATGGAAAAATAACTGTTTATTAATAACATATTATTAATATACAGTACACTTTTCTGTGGAAACATGATTTTATTTTAGTTTGTAACATTGGAAACAATCATATCCAAGTGTGTCAATCTACTTTTAAATATAGGCTTTTGACATTCCTGCCTTCTTCTTCTTCATGCAGTGGTTCTCAACCTTACTAATGCCGTGACCCCGAAGTACAGTTCCTTATGTTGCGGTGACCCCAAACCAAAAAACTATTCTGGTGGCTACTTCAAAACTATAATTTTTCTACAGTTATGATTCGAAATGTCAATACCTGATCTGCATTATGTATTCTCATTGCTACAAATCAAACATAATTTAAACAGTGATTAATCACAAAAATAATATTTAATTATATGTTGAGAAATATTTATTACTAATTCCAACAAAAAAAACATTTCACCATGGCATAGTATTGGTTTAAATATGTATCTTCCGATGGCTTTAGGTGACCCCTGTGTTTTGGTTGTTCGACTCCCCCTGGGGTCACGACCCACAGGTTGACAACCACTGGACTAGAAAATGCAGGTCTTTTCATTTTTATCTTCTACTTTCCAAGGGTTATGGAGCATAGAATGAATTAAATTAAAACTTTCTTTGAATATATACATTTTCTCTTATGTATATATTGTAATATTTTATTTAAGCTCATATGTGATTTGTCTCATTGGACTTCTATATGGAGATATGAGGAACACCATTATGAGCACTTTGCATTAATGCAAAGAAGAAGCAGAGGAGATTCGTTCCTCTTAATCGTGTTCCACAGTTACTGTTTGGGGTTCACTGTGCAGAACAAGGTATGCTCAAAGTCGGAGGGCTCTTTGAAAGTCAGCACCACTTTTTAATTTTTATTTATTTATTTAATACAGGGTCTCGTTACACAGTTCAGACTTGTAGTGACCCCCCTGCATCAGTCTCCATGTTGCGGGGACAACAGGTATGCACTACTACACATGGCTCAGGCGCTTACAGAGCATGCAGTACTGGTGTCTCAGTTTCTCTCTCATTGCTGGGACAAATACCCGAAACTCCAAGTGAAGGGAAGAAAGGTCTGTTTAGCTCAGAGCTACTGGAGATTTCAGTCCATATTTGGTTGTCCCAAGGCTGAGTAGAACTGGGTGGAGATCACCCAGCTCATGGCAGTGGGACAGCAACAATTAACAACTGAAGCAACTGACCAACTCGGGCAACAGAGAGCAACAGAGTGAGAGTCTGTTTCTCTGTCTCTCTTGTATTACATTCAGGCCCTCTGCCTCAGGATATCTGCCTCAGACCATACCCACAATCCTAGCAGTACTAAGATCCTCAATCCCAACAGTACTGAAACACCTAATCCCAGGGGACCATGAGATAGTCTCAAACTCTAGAAGTCCCCACCCCATGGCTGCATGAGGCTCTGGCAGGACACCTAGACACAGACCACAGCAACTGGGAATTCGAACTTGGGAACTTGTGCTTTCCAGGCAGGCACTTAGGGGACCAAACTATCTCATCAGTTTAGGATATGTTTTAATCACTGTATTTAACAAACAATCCTAGTAATGGTTTTAAATATTAAAATGCTTGTAGTTCTTTGGCAAAACTCCATATGAAATGAAGATATAAATAATAAATTATCAACCATTCTCCTTTGTATTTTTTTTATAAAGTTACTGAAGACTCAGAAAACATTTCACATTTTAGATATTTCTTCTCCAGACTAGGATATTAACAGCTCACTAGCTGCAGAATTACACTTTTGTCCATCATTTTTTGTTCATGTTATTTGGAATAAAACAAGAATATTGCCTATCTAGGTGGTGTAAAATCAATTGATAATTTAAAAATTATGATTACATTTCAGCATTACTAATATTCTTGGCATTGCAAACTGAACATTTATGTCCGTCTCCAAAATTCCTGATGAGACACTGGGTTGTTGCTCGGAGTTACAATGCTGACTAAAGATTCACAAGGCCGTGGTTTGATCAGAATAAAGACAGAAGAAAAAAGTATCTGCTAAAGCAAGGCTCAGTGTCCATGTGACTCTAGGTGTGGAAAAGACTGCCTAAAAACCAGTTACTCTTTATTAATTGTTTTGGTTATTTTTAAAAAGAAATAACAATGTGATAGTTTCAAAAAATGTTTGTAATACATTCCCAATAGTTGATACAATACATATTGTTGTCCTCATAGTAGTTATTTAGAGCACAGGATGCAAACGTGACAATTTTCCTAGTCATTATTAATACAAAAATTTCTTCTCATTGAACTAAAAAAAAGTAGTTTTATACATAGTCTAGTATTCCATAATTACAATGGATCATTGGCAGAACTGGCAATGTCAGAAACTGTTAATTTAAGCCTTTTATATCTCAACATAGTAATATAGCTTTACTTTTTTATGCCTCATGGTTAAACTTTTCTGCTGGGTGGTTAAGGGCAAGTTAAAGCAAGACCTGTATAACAGAACATGTAACTTTTGTATTTGACAAGTTCAGTCCAGTCCCCTCAGGATTTTTACTTGCAAACCATGCAGAGTGCTTTGTAGAACTGTTGTCAGTGTCAGTCATCGGGATAAGTCACGACCATTGCTTGACCAATTTGCTCTCTGTGAAAGCCTGAGAGAATTTTCTCTCTAGGTGATTCTTCTTAGGCACACTATATATTTTCAATCCCTTTCTTTTGTGGCCACATAATCTTCTTGAACAGAAAATTTGGGAAACCACTGAGTTATAGGATATTACTGCATAGGTTCTCTTATGTCCTGAGTCCTCACTGAACTTGAAGGACTAGGGCCAAAGTATTAGCTATCCTTGTGGCTTTTATTTTTCTCTAATTTTTTTGGTCTGTAAATATACATTCTTTACCCTCCAAAAGAGAAACTTAGTGATACTATTATTCTATAACATAGGTTATACTTCAGCTTAAAGTCACTATCATTCTGAATATCAAAAATCTTAGACTTGAAATCAGTATTTTCCATCAATCATTTATACTCTAATAAATCCCTATAGAATGCAATAAAAGCAGTTATACATTTGAAACAGAAATTCAGAAATCTAAGCATATACAAAATTGTAGTGAGTCAATCCTATCGCATTTTTCCTTGTCTCTTACTCTCTTTTAATACCCTTTTTTGTTTTCTTGTAAAACAAACATTTACTTGAGAGAGTAGAGCGATAACGGAAATTACATTAGAAGCAGCACACATCTAAAAGATCAGAATGACTGGCATTCCAAGCATATTTTTACTGTCACACATCGCTCTCCTCAGTTTGAAAAACCTGTTGGAGGTTCTTAGGACCATTGTCTACTTCATCCTGCGTATACAAGTGCATGGTTTTTTCCTGCCATGTTTCCTATGTTTTCTGCTTGCAGACTCTTCATTGTTTTACCCTTAAGCTCTTGATTACCATTTAGCTGTTATGCTGTGCCATATTTATTTCTTCTTTTGAGTTCTTACACTAGGGAGACTATATGATATTTATACATGTAGGTCAGGTTTATTTCACTTATGGGTATATGTTCAAGATATATCCAATTATATAGGAAGCCTTCTACTTTCTCATTCTTTATAGCTGAGTAATATTCCATTGTATAAAAATACCACATCTTTTTCAACCATTCTCCAGATTATGAGCATTTTGGTTGTTTCCAAGATTTGGCTATCACAAATTGGGCTGCTATAAACATAGTTGCACAGATATTGCTATGATATGATGCTTTCAATTCTCCTGGGAGAATTCCCAGTAGGGGGATAGCTGGATTGAATGGGATTTCCAGTTTTAGTTTCTTAAGAAGCCCTGTGTAGCTCTATCCCATAGTGTTCTGATTTACGGAGGTTGAGTTGAATGGGTGAAGTTACTATTCAGGATGGTGGGTGTGAAGCCCTCAACTCTGTGCTCCCTGTGGACATGATAGCCATGCTTCCTGGGGAGGTCAGAGATGGGTATGAGCCCTCTTGCCCTTTATTGAGTTGAATAGCATGTGTGGATTTTGTCATCTGCTGCTTTGAGTGAACCAGAGAAAAAGTTCTGTGCAGCACAAGAAAGATCCAAAGCTCTGAGTTTATACTTATCCGGCAACAAAAACTGAATAGTTTTTAGCTTTAGAATGTGTTACGTCATTTGATTTAAATTTTGACCATACTTCAGCTTTGGAGAGAAGTTTTATCTTTACTTTTTAATTTTTTAAACTATTTTTTAAAGAGAGTACAATTTATTTATTTATTTATTTATTTATTTATTTATTTATTTATGTCTTTTTGAGACAGGGTGTAGCTGTACAGTTCAGGCTGTCCTTGAGTTCAGTTTTGTAGCCCAGGCTGGTCTCGAACTCTCACTCATCCTCCTGCCTCAGCCTCCCGAGTGCTGGGATTACAGGCATGCGCCACCACGCCCGGCTCAACAATTTAAAATTACAACAGAAAAAAAAAAAAAAAAAAAAAAAAAAAAAAAAAAAAAAAAAAAAAAAAAAAAAAAAAAACAAGTAGAACAGAATTCCACTTAAGGTAATAGGAATTTCACAGTATTTATTATAATACATAGTGCTGTTTTTCAACCACTTATTCATATTATCAGATATATACATTTTGGAGAAAAATTGTTTCACATAGACACTGGTACTTTTTGAATATAAATAGCTAAAGATTCCAAAATGCATGTTTTCTGCTCTTAAGTTTTAACCGGGCAGGAAAATTTTATGTAACCAATGATACTTACTTTATTTCTTTGTATGAATAGTCCTCAGCATACAATGTTTAGCTCTTGTTGACTCTTATTTGCACTGTTTCAAGCTCATTACTATATTTCATGGCACCTTGGAAGATATTTAGCATGTAAAAAAGCATGTTTTGAGTTTTTGTTTTAAGTAGCTTCATATGAAAGCTGACACACACAAATAAGGTGAGTGTCAGGCCTGCTATGCTATATCCTGTTACATCAAGCTACTGCCAGAATCTTAGTAAACACAATGTTTAGAAAGCTTGTTGTCTTTGTATACTCATAACAAATTATGACAAGTTAAATTTAAGTGAGAATTGCATAACTGTTCTTGTGTCATAGTTTACCAAGATTTTATATCCCATGTCTTTTACTGAATTACTAGGAATGTTAAGAGGAACTGAGAAATCATTTTCATTTCACATTTTTACATAATCAGGAAACATGACATGTAATTTGATGTGTAATTTTGCCTGTTGCAGAGTGTGTGCTAATTATAATGACATGTACAGAACATTTTGGCGTGACAAAAAGCTAAATAGATATTTATTTTGAAAAGAAAAAAGATTTGTGAAAAGAAAAGGTAATTTATGCCAATCTCTATGAAAACTATCAGACTAGAAAGATGGCAGGTAGGAATTTAACCACTATGTAAACAATATTTATTTTTTATTTTGGACCTGGAATCAAACTCAAGACCTTGCACTTGCGAGGCAGGCATTGTACCGTACGTAAACACTATTTTAAAAACAAGTAATTTAAAGAACATAATTTCTAAAGGATTAGAGACCATCTTAAGTTTAGAGTAACATCATCAAATTCATGAGGTCAAACGTTCCACATGTGATCTATACATATTTAAAGTATTTATAAACAAGAGAGTAAAGCCAAGAGCAAGTACACCCAGGCTGTGGATAATGGGAAACTATGATCAAAGAAAACAAATTGATGAACAAATCACACCAATGTAGAAATAAGAAACTCATTCTTACCAGGACCAATGTGGCTGAAAATGGAACCTCTCATACAATGCGGAAAACCTGCTAAAATCGTATGTCTGCAAAAGAGATGCAACAAAACAAAATCAAAACATTTAGATGAATCACAATAATTTCAAGAGGTGACTGTTATCTGTGATGTAAAGGACCCAATAGAACCAACCAAAAATGTTCACTAGCAATAGGTAGAAGTTTCTCAGAAATAAAGTGTTAAAATATACCCACAAAACAGAATTCACAGTGCTCCTGAGATGACAGAACACTTTTCCCCATGGAGTCACCATGTAGGCTGACTGATGAGCTCAATCATGTTCCTGGAATACAGGAAAGGAGAGAAACAGAACAAGGCGTAAGTGTCAGGGTTGTCTCAGACTCACAGAAGTGGCCAGTAACGGAAGATAACAGCGTAACAGTTATAGAGGTCTCAAAGGAAGCAAAGGCAAAATATTATTCAAGACTATATGTACAGGAAAGCTGCCATTAACAAAAAAAAAAAAAAAAAAAAAAAAAAAAAAAAAAAAAAAAAAAAAAAAAAAAAAAAAAAAAAAAAAAAAAAAAAAAAAAAAAAAAAAAAAAAAAAAAAAAAAAAAAAAAAAAAAAAAAAAAAAAAAAAAAAAAAAAAAAAAAAAAAAAAAAAAAAAAAAAAAAAAAAAAAA
>PVJA010026351.1:7797-18728 GCA_004027025.1 Myocastor coypus | reverse complement strand
GAATGAGCTTGCTTTGGCAGCACATACACTAAAATTGGAACGATACAGAGAAGGTTAGCATGGCTCCATGCACAAGGATGGCACGCAAATACATGAAGTGCTCCATATTTTTGAATAATATCATTAAGCTTCTCTTCTGTAGGGAGAACAACTTCAGTTGGCAGTCCAAATAGAGAAAAAGAAAGGGTACAAGTACAGTGAATATTTTGCCTCTAGTTCTTCAAGGTCATTGAAGACTCAGGACATAAAAGAACCTGTGCTGTAACAGCATATAACTCAGTGGAGCCCCAAATTTCTCATTGAAGGAGATTATGTGGTCACAGAGGAAAGTGATTTATCATGTACAGTGTGCCTAAGGAGAGTCACCTAGAGAGAAAACATTCTCCCAGGAATCTACAGAGAGCAAAATGGGCAAGCAATGGCTGTGATTCATCCAGATGGCTGACACTGACAGAAGTTCTGCAAGCCACAGTACATGGTCCCAGAGTAAACCCTGAGGGGACCTGACAGATCTTGTCAGATACAAAGTTACATATTTTTTATAATACAGGTCTTGCTTTATCTTGGTCTTAACCATCCAGCAGAAAAGTCTAACCATGAAGTATAAAAGGAAAGACATATTAATATGCTGAGTTATAAAAGACTCAAGTCAACAGCTTCTAGTAATGCCAGATGAGCTGATACTGTCTCTTTAAATCTATCTCAGAAAACACTTTTGCTATTTGTAACACTACAAGATTTTGGTTGTGCCTTGAAATATTGAATGCCTACTTTGTTCAAGTCTTTGTTCTGTTAAAATTCATTTATGATGATTGACTTCTCTGTTTCCCCAGAAAGATGTTAGACCAAGATCAAAGGCAGGCATGGGGCCTCAATAGGTGTTTGTGTTGCCATTGCAAAATCAATGTGCACATGCTAGTTAGTTCTGAGGAAGTTTGACGGTACTGATGAACAGTGGGGTCACTTCAGATAAGAGTAGTATGCTATTTGATATGTTCTGAAAAGAATGGATCTTCTCTGGAACACCTGAAGTAGACTCCTGGTTTCCTTATGCTTCATTCTGTCCATGTCACCAGAGATTTATAAGATGAACCACAGAGTACCATGGAGCAGACAGTCACAAGCCTACCCATGCATGCACCTACTAACAATATTTATAGCTCCACCTGTTCACATACTTTTCCTTCTTTCTTCAGGTGATACCAACAAATACAGACTTGAAAAAAACGGCAAGATGCTACTATGAGTCTCAAGTGAAATTAAGTCTCTCCAACAATGGAGTATGACATGGATATGATAACTTGCTGGAGATCAAACTGTTTCAGCACCATTCTGTAAACACTTTTCTCCCCTATTTTGTTGGTACTATATGTGACCATGATCATGAAAGGATTTTGTCCTGTATTGACTATGTGGTCATGAACGCAAATGAAGATAGGCAAAGCAGCCCTGGAATCAGAACCCTCAAAAATAGCTCATTTCAGATATATTCACTAATATTCTTGGATATATATACCCTATAATAATTTCACCAAAATATACTTGAGAAATTTAGGTGTATTCAAACAGTAATATTTTGAGTATCATTACAGTGGACTTTTCAGTGTAACAGTACCTGCAGGAGCGAGCTAGCTAGCTAGATGACAGATGATAGATAGGTAGATAAATAGATAGATAGATAGATAGATAGGTAGATAGATGATAGATAGATAGATAGATAGATAGATAGATAGATAGATGACAGATAGATAGGTATTGCTCACATGATTATAAAGGACCTCAACAGGACAGTATGCAAATTGTAGATATTGACATGCTCCTAGAATAACTCAATCCAAAATAAAAACCTTTGGAACAAGGTATATATGGTATAGTTCTCTGTCCTATCCTGAAGACTTGCAATTCTTAGAAGCCACTGCAATTATTCATACTACAGAGTCTGTTATTCTGATGTTCAAATCTGGAGAAATTAGAATATTTCATCTCCAGGAGAGAGAAAACCTGAAAGCTCCTGCCCAGTGCCTGCTCACACCTAAGGGAGATCTTCACCATCTGTCTGCAGTTATTACGCCAGTCCTTGCTAGAAACACCTCCACAGATAGGTCCAGATATAATGTGCCAAGATTTCCCTAGATAACCCATAAGCCAATAAATCTGACACCAACATTGAACCCTCACCACGCATCAAGTTAAAGGCAACATTATTGGTTACTTTAATTTGCATGTTTGTTGCATATCATCAGATATTCAAACTTGGATTTCTCTAAAGCTTGAGTGATTGGATTATTTGACACTTGATATATTTTATTTATTTCCTCATACAGTATTTACTGATCTATTTAGTGGTCCGTTATTCATGTAAGTACTAATCATGGAGCTCTGCTGTAGTCTAGCCAAACGTTCATTTTGCAAATACAGCAGGAAGGTAGATGTTCATTTAAAAAAAAATTAAATCTGTTTTCAGACTATTTTTATATTTTTAGAGACTATTCTTTAAAAATCATCGTCTTTTGTTAAATAATGTATTTCTATTGAAACTCATTGTTTTGTATGGACTTCGGATTGAGCCCAGGGCCTCATCCATGCTAGACAAGCACTCTAGTGCTTTACTACAGTCTCAATCCTTATTTAATTAATTACTTTTAATTGACAAATAGCTATACAATAGGGTGCAGTGGGATATTTTTATCTATTTATGCATTATATTTTTCATTAAGCTTAATGATGTATCATCTACTCATATCACTGATATAAACATCAAAGTCTATTCTAATACATGAAGAATAGAATTTCTAACTTTGATCAGCCTGTTGTGCAAATGATCACTAAAATTTATTCTTTTTAAACTGAAACTGCCTGTGCTTTGATTCACTTCTGCCCTTTGCTGTCCCTCTGCTCTGTCATCACCTCTCCTAACTGCTATTTTATCTCCCTCTCCCATACCTCGGAACGTTTTCTGAAGTTCCACCTGTCAGCCGTTTGCCTTCTTGTACCTGACGTAAAATCTGATGCTTCTCTCCCATCATATCATGACATGAATTCAGAAATGAATAAAAGATGTAAATGCTGCGCTTGAAATGCTGAAGGTACGAAAAGATAATCCAGTGGAAGAGCCCCAGGACATTGACCTGGGCACCGCTTTGGGGTTAGGACTTCAGAAGTACTGACAACAAAGTCAATACAGCTGAGTGACAGAGCATCAAACAGAAAGACTTCTTTACAGCAAAGGAGACCACAGATCGATGCGGCGAATGTGGTGGAGGAACACTGCGCAAAGCACACGTCTAAAATGTGGTTCACGTCCAAAACGTAATGAACTGTATTTCTTTAAAAGAAGCCCAGATGTCCAGCACGTTGTCCAAAGCAATGTTCACCATCCCCAACAATTAGGATATAAAGTAAAGCCTCAAAAAGACTCCATCTCATGTCTACAGAATGTCATCAAAAGATTAAGTGATAAGAAACGCAGACAAAATTAGGGAGCAAACAAACATCTGTTTACTGTTACTGGGAATGGAAATTAATCATCCATTTAAAAAATAACATGAACCAGGATGGCCTATCCCGTCCAGAACCAAACTAGACACACTGACAGGAGTGAAGCAGGTTTATTGAAAATGCATGCCGGGGCTGCCTCGCAGACCAAGGCAGCGCTGGACAAAGGGGGGCGGGAGACGTTATAGGATCTTTCAGGGAGGGTAAGCACAGGCTGGAACAGCCAGGTAACAGCCACATCATGGGTTTCAGATTGCGGTGGAACAGCCGGATCTAGGTGGACATCATTTATTATCTTCCTTTTTAATGTTGTTTACATCAGCAGGGAGTGAGCTGAGACCAACATGGGTCAAGGGGAAGTGAGCCACGACCAGAGTACAGCGTGGGGCAGGGTTGGGATTGGGGTCCAGTAGGTTACCTAGGAATCCAAGGAAAGAAGTGTTTGGGGTCAGGTGTCCGGGAAGCTAAGAGAGACAATGTTTGGGACGAGGTGCCTGGGAAACTTTGAATCCTGATCTATCAAACAATACTCCTAAAACTGAGAACAGAACAAAATACGATTAGAAATCTCAGGTCTGGCTTCGTATCAGCAGCGAGTGAAGGGAGCATGCAAAGCAAAGTTTTCACTTGCACGCCCATTCTATCACTAGCAAACTGATTTCTTAGAGTCATTTACAGCGTCATGTGAAATTCAGAAATAAAGTTATATCTAGAATCCAAGCACATTTTTATGTTTTTCTTTTCTTCTTTTTTTTTTTTTTTTTTTTAAGAATTTTTTATTTTACTTATTTATTTTTTTCTTGTTTCAGAACCTTCGTTTGTTTATTCACTCATTTTTATGGCCGGCTCAGCCCGCCCCGAGGGCAGGGCTGGCACAGCATGTGGTGCCGGGGATCGAACCGTGGTCCCTGAAGCCGCTCAAGCTTTCCCAAGCAGGCGCTTTAGACCACTGAGCCATCCCGTCGGGCCCCCGTTTTTCCTCGAGTAGAAAATTCAGCTTTGATTTATTATTTCATTCTAATAATGAAGAAAAAGAGATTAATGTAAGAACCGCAGTGAGCGCCCACTGTGCTTAGGATTACTTTTATCTAGAAGAGCTTCCCTCCTTTGTATTCCTGGTAACAGGTTTTCTACGTAATGCCGGGAAAACCACGAGGGTCAGGCCTCTTTATGATCTAGAAACCCGGGCTGTCTCTCACCTATCTCCTTACAGCTTAAAGAAATATGGTACAAAGTCCTAGGAATGCAGCATCCTAAAATAAATAGGATTGGCCAGAAGAAGGTGAGTACTTTCCCAAGTCCTACTAGAAAAGGGTAACATCCAAAGAGCTTCCTCAGTATTTTAAGTGATTTGCTTCGGGAATAAAACCCAAAGCAAAGTATACCTTTGGAAACACAGGCCCGTGGGGAAATATGGGAAATTTGAAAAACCTGCAGATGGACCAGACCCCAGCCTGCTTGGCGAACTTTCCTGAGGTTAGGTGGACTCCACAACTATCAATCCTAGGTTTCTATTGTTCATTGATACATTTGAATCACCCAATTTCTTTGCTTAACTTATCATGCAACTCGTTCTGTATACCGATCGTGAATGGGGCCAATGGGACACTAAGGAACTGCCTGAAATGCTGTGTATTGTGACAGTCAGTCTGAGCACAGTGTTGTTTATTGAGTTCCATAAAATGAAAAGAAAAAAAAGAAAGAAAGAAAAAACAGGCTCAGTTTGGGGATTTAAATTCATTTGATAGTTTATCTACTTTATTTCAAGCCAATCATAGTCTCAGAAAGGAGAGAGACTTTTAACATTGAAATTGGAGTTACCTTTTTTCTTCACGTCAAGTCAAACAAAAGCAAAATGCAACGTCCCTTGCTGAGGTAGTGTGTTATTTATGGTCTCATAACTGCAAGTTTAGTAAGTTCAGCAATTCTTTCCTCAAGCCGTGTCTGTCCTAGAGGGTGCGCTGATGTCCTCTTTGCACAAGCCTCCGCCTGCGCCCCCTCAGCCCTCCTTCAGAGCTGCTCTGGCCTTCGGTTAGTCCCAGCTCCTTCACCTGGGCCCCTTTTCCCTGTTGACTCCCAAGGACCATCAGCCATTACACTGACAAGTGCAGTGTGCAGAGAGAAGGTGCATTTCTGAGTATTGTAACCACGCTCAGCTTGTTTTCCAAGGTCACTACTGTGTGAAAGGAAGAGCATCACCTGCGTCTTCTGACGTGATATCACTGACCGCAACACCAGTGCGTCTGCTGACACTCTCACCCACCTTTTATGATTAAAGGAGCATCAGAAAATAACCTTCTAAGTCCCGACAGTGTGTGCCAAATGAATGACGGTCCCCACATGTCACTATGTAAGAGCTTGCATTCTCATTGGAACCCAGCAGATCTTTAAGTTGACTGTCCTTAGGAAGCAGGTGATTACAAGCCACAACATAGAGAGAGAGACAAAGCCGGAAGACGAATGCGCAGGACATTCAAGTACAGAAATAGCGCAGTGCATCCCATTAACCTGTGCAATTAAAATTATAGTAAAACTCATGTACAATTAGAAAAGTTTTTTCGAAATCTTTTCTTTCATTTACATTTATTTATTTTTTTTATGTATTTGGTTGTTGCAGGCTTTCACTACACCGCTCAGCCCTGTGGTGATCCTCCTGCTTTCAACCTTCCCAGTGCTGGAATTACTGGCGTGGGTTCTGGCCAGCTCAGCATGTCCTGGGCATGAGGTGCCCGTGATTGAGCCATGGTCTCTGTGCTTGCCTAAGCAGGAACTTTAGTCCACTGTACTATCTTGCTGGCCCTCAAAATCTTAACATCCTAAAAATATTGTTTTAAATATGTACTTAGATGTTTTATATTACACAGTTATAACTGATATTTAATAATGATGATAATCTACAGTTAACAGAGATATCACTGTCTTTTTATAGTAAAAATTTCCTTTCAAGTTTGCCACATGCAATTTACAATAAATACAGTTTTTCTTTTTTTTGTTGTTGTTTTTTTTTTTTTTTTTTTTTTTTTTTTTTTTTTTTTTTTTTTTTTTTTTTTTTTTTATGGTCTGCTCAGCCTGCCCTGTGGACGGGCCTGCACAGCATATAGTGCCAGGGATCGAATCGTGGTCCCTGCTGATGCCTAATCTTTCCTAAGCAGGCACTTTAGACCACTGAGCCATCCTGCTGGCCCAGTAAATACCATTTTAAGGCAGCAACCTGTCTCATATTTTATGTTGTATTTGTATTAAAAGCCATTTTCTTACCCTATGTCTTTCCACCCTTTTGTGCATTGAAGTGGTTGGAAGTGGATTTAGTTTACTAAACCATGAGGGCAAATAAGCCTCTCAAAGCCAAGATAGTGGTATATGCCTATGATCCCAGCACTATGAGACAAAGGCCTGCCTGGGCTACATAGTGAGTTCACAGCCGGCCTGGACTATCTAGTGAGATCCTATCTCAAAGAAAAACCAAAATGAAGCAAAATAAAATAAAGTTCTCCATCACTAAGTCATAGTTATTGAATAATTTGTCCTAGTTATAGCAAAGTTACTAGGATAATTTTTGGTACCAGAGAAATGGGTTTGAACCTGATCACATGGCTTGTAAGGTACTTGAACTGATGTGTGAGAGCAGCTTAAAACTACTTTCAATTGGCAGCTAATGAAGGCTAGAGGGGTTTAAGCAAAGCTTGGTATGTGCTTCTCATCAGAGCTTGGAAGATCAGAACACTGATTTAAAAAAATAAAAAAAAGTGGATGACACAGTACAGGCTCTCACTCAAACTGCAACGCAAGTGAGCTCCAAGCTATTGGGCATCCCCAGTCCCTTGCCTTGGATGTGGAGCCCACTGCAGTCCTGCAAGTGTTAAGATCTTAGAGAATCCTAGAGGTAGACATGAGCGGTTTAAGGGCCAGGGCAGGAACTGCAGTGATGGACACTCAGGACACCCTCTAAAAGTCTTGCGCTCAGAGGGCGGGCTTCATCTGAGGGAGAAGATCAGCGGGTATGGGCAGCAGAGGTGTGCGAGTCCTGCCCAGGGCCTCTCTTTTCTTGCTTTCTGCTTCCTGATGCCCATAAATAAGTGACATTCTTCCATCTCGTCTTCTGCTCTTTCTTCGAGAAAGAGCCAGTGCTAAAGTAAACCATGAGCTTAAATAAACCTAGCCCCACTTCCTTTAAGTGGCACTTTTCTCTCTCTCTCTCTCTCTCTCTCTCTCTCTCTCTCTCTCTCTCTCTCTCTCTCTCTCTCTCTCGTACTGGGGATTGAACTCAGAACCTGGCATTCGCTAGGCAGGCACTTATTCTACTTAGCTATCTCCCTAGTCCTCCCCCCCCTTTTCTTCTCTCTCTCTTTTTTTCCTTTTAGTTGCATGTGTTGATGATTGTTTACTCATGATGAAAAATTGGCTCACATACTAGACCTAGACAGCACACACATGTTCAGAACAAGCAGTTATCTTTAAACAGAGATGAACTATACAAGCTTTGACTAGAATTAGTTTTGCTAAGCTGAGCTAGTGACTGATATTTTACATAAACATAATTTTTATAACATTTAATTGTGTATACATATACACACTTTATGTTCTAAGGTAAGTTCTAAAGCAACTTTTCTCTATTATGTCATTCAACATGATATTTCTGCTGTGGAATCACCAGATTACAAAAAGAAATCTCCCAAAATATGAAGTAAACTCAAATATTCCTCCTTTAAATTATACATGTGTCATGTCATTATGACAACAGAAATCTGGTGAATTCAATAGATGGACATTTCCATTGTTGGGAAAACTGAAATAAAAATTATCTAGTACAGTACAGACAAGAAAGAAAGAAAGAAAGAAAGAAAGAAAGAAAGAAAGAAAGAAAGAAAAAAAGAAAGAAAGAAAGAAAATAAGAAAAGAAAAAATAGAACTAACTAAATCTTTCCAACAATATGAGAAATGTTTATTTAAGAAAAAATATCCCAGAATATTGAATAAATGATATGCTTTGTGTTATTTCAACTTGTGCCAGCTCCCTAGAAATTCAGCTACCTGGAAATCCACGGCTCACAACCCTGATTATTGGTAAAAGCAGTTTAACTGTCCTCGTGGGGACAGAGAAAATTTCACTTATGTTCCAGTATCCAAAGAGGATGGTTACATTTGTACTGGGTATTCAGTGAGAGACTTCATGCTTTTCTTCTTTTTTTAAATTTAATTTAATTTTGAAGAGTAAAAACAGAAGCAAAAACAAAAAGAAATGACAGAAACAGGATAGCATACAATACATATGTTACAGATTTTCCAAACAAGAATATCTAATTAACCATGGTTGTTATGTTATCTATTCTTAAGGTCAAACCTGTTGCTCAGATTAACACATACAGTTATGTAAGATTGGACAAATAATTGAATATTAATGCTTTCCATATAAAAGTGAATATGTTTTTGTTTAAAAAGATTGATTTAAAGAGAATATACGAATAGTTGAGATATTAGGAACAGTACACATTGAGAAGATCAAGATGAGAGATTTTCACCCAAGGCTCTGCTTACATATTGTTCTTGGGCTCCTACTTGTGACTGGCCTCAGGGCTCCATTTGTGGGGATAGTGTTACTAACAGAGCTCTGACCAGAAACACACAACAAAACCGACCAAACAGGACCATGTCTTAACATTTTTGCTGCTTAACATGACATGTCCAGATAGAGCACAAAACAAAAATATCGAAAACAAAAACTGGAAAAAGAGACAACAGTAGAGCAATATGAGCATTCCATTGGTCTGAATGTATTTCTGGAACTTTCGAAGATGCTGGGTTGGTCGGTTGGTTGGCTTTTGGCATCCGATTGGGCTGCAGCTTCCATACAAGCAGGCAAAGAGCGCTGTGAGACGTTTGGAAATGGCTCTTAGGGTGGTGGACGAGGCCCCCACTCACATAGGGCATTCCTCACCAAGTATGGAGATTGACACATTCAAAGAATGAAAGGAAACCAGAGCTTTATTGCCTGATCATTACTTTGATTGAACCAACCAAAAATATCCATGGCTACAAGGCGTAAAATGAAAGACCTTACAGAGCAAGTCTGTTAGGTTATTAACCAGTCACAAACCACCACAACAACTCCAAGGGTGAGGACTTGATTTGCAATATTATCATACATTAAGTGATATAGTAATCGCATTGATTAATTAAACATCAAGATTTCAAGAAAAACTTATAGGAAACAAATCAAGAAAATATAGTTGTTGCCAAAAAGGTCAATAGGATATTCTTTAAGGATATCCTAACACTGAACTTGCAAGACAGACTAGCACCATTTTTAAAAATATGTTTAAACATTTGACTGTGTATGTATCTGCTTCCTCTTAGTCCAATAGGAAGGTGAGTCATGCCCACACACTGTACTCTGTAGAATGATTGTGAGGACAATATGCAATATGTCAACTTTCAAAGAAAAGAAAGGGGAAAAGAAAAAAAAAAGTAATGTTGATTTAGAAAGGTTAATATTTAATTGTTTGATCAATCATATATACCTATATGTATTAATCTAAGCTGATCTGATGATGAAAATATGTAATATAACCATTGTTAAATTTAAACAATAAAAAAATTGAAACTCAAAAAAAATAAATAAAATAAAATAATAAAAATAAAAAATTAGAGCTTATAGCTAGTGAACTAGAGTAAATTGTGAGTAATTGCTTTACCTAGTAAATAATATACCATTGTTTGTTTTCAAAAGCAAGAATGTTTTTTTTTTTCACAAAAGTTAAGTAGAACTAAACAGAACATCTGAAGTAGAAGTTGGGAAATTTAAAGTAAAAAGAAAAGTCAAATGAAAATTTCTCTGTAGAGGCTGCACAGCAGAATTGGACAATCACCAGAATGAATCCCCCAGCAAGAGAAGATATTTTCCCTTCTGAAAAAAAGAAAGAAATAATAGAAAAAAAGAAAAGAGCCCCAGGCTCTGTAATACCATGCAGCTTACTGGCCTGCAAAAGGCAAGGTTCACAGGAGAGAATAAATAAGAGAAAAGATTTGAAGCAGGGCTAAGTTCTTTAAATTTTGATGAAAACATTCATGTCTATCTGAGGTATCCTAAGAAGGATGAAGTCAAAGAACATAGCCTCTGCATGTTTTAGACAAATAATCAAAGAAGGGGCATGAAGGCAAAAACCTCAAATATAACCAAGGACAGCTTTGACACCACCAAAGAAGCTATTAAACGTACATGGGCCAAATGATAGTATCAAGAGGACAATTATGAATACCAAGCAGATAGTGATGACTTTAACAAAGATGACAAAGATAGGGCCTGGGGACCTCAACATTTTATATACCATTGATTTGATATCTAATATTTTGGAAAGCTATTGAGACATTAGCAGAAAGATCTAGAAGGTAACAACCTTTTTTAAGTTTGCTTTTTTTTTTTTTTTTTTTTTTTTTGT
>PVJA010026350.1:19595-29851 GCA_004027025.1 Myocastor coypus | reverse complement strand
TGTGCCACCACGCCCGGCAAGGATTTCTTTTGATGTACAAAACCTTTTCAATAAGATCCCAGTTGTTGATTCTTTGAAGTATTTCCCATGTAATTTGGTTTTGATTCATGAACTCTGTATCTACTCCCATGTCCTCAAGATTTCTACTTTGTCTTCCAGTAGGTTAGGTATTTCTATATTAATATTTCGATCTTTGATCCATTTTACTTTAGTGCATGGAGATAGACATGGAGTGACTTTTAGTCTTCAGCATATATAGCATATAATTTTTCCAGCATCATTTATTGGCCAGGAAGACACTCACTAAGTGCCCGTCTCGCACGTGCAAGGACCTGGGTTTGATGCATGGTACCACATGCCATGCTGGCTACTGAAACCAAGTGAGGCAATGCACCCCTGTAATCCCAGCACGGCAGAGGCTGAGACAGGAGATGCACTATGAGCTTAAGCTGCATAGCGAGACCCTGTCCCAAATAAATAAAGAAACTATCTTCCAGTGAACATGTTTGGCCCATTTGTCAAAGATAAGGTGTCTGAATGTGTTTGTGAGTTTGTCTGTATTTTCTAATCTGTTTCTTGGATCTTTGGGTCTGTTTTTGTGCCAGTACCAAGCTGATATTATGACAGTACCTTTGTCATATAATTCAAGTCAGGAATTTTGATGTCTCTTGTCTTGCCTGTATTGCCCAGGATTGCTTTTTGCTACTCTGGTTCTAGATGGATTTTAGGAATGTTTTCTCTAGATCTGTGAAGCACACTAATGGTATTTTGATTGGGATTGCATTGTATCTGTATAACAGTTTCAGGAGTGTGGCCATTTTCACAGTATTGTCTTTTTTCTATCTATGAGCAAAGGATATCTTTCCATTTTCTGAACTCATCCTTGATTTCTTTTTTCAGAGCACTATAATTTTCACTGTATATGTATTTTACTTTATTAGATTAAGTATTTCATTTTGGGGGGTACTACTGTAAAAGGTGTGGCTTCCCTAATTTCTCTCTCAGTGTGTTCATTGTATGTAGGGATGCTATTGATTTTTGAGTGGTTTTTTTTTTTTTGGCGGGATCAGGATTCAAACTCATGACCTTGCACTTGACAGGCAGGCACTTGTGCCATGGAGCTAACTCCCCGTCCCCTAAGTGTTGACTTTGTATTCAGCTATTCTACTGAATTTTGTTATTAAATCTGCAAGTCTTTTGGTAGAGTTTTTGGGGTCTTCTATGTAGAGCATTATTTCTCTCTGAATAATGATAGTCTTGCTTCTTCCTTTTCAATCATTATTCCTTTTCTTTCTCTCTCTTATCTAATTCCTCTGGCTAATGCTTCCAGAATTCTACTGACAGGAGGACAGTGGTCACCCTTGTCTTGTTTCTAATTTTGATGTGTAAGCTTCAATTTTTATCTACTCAGTATGATGTTGGCTGTTTGTCATAGATGGCTTTTACCAGGTAAAGACCATCTATTTTCATTTTCTGTTAAGGTTTTCATCATGAATAAGAGTGGACTTTGTCAAAAGCTTTTTCTGCACCCACTGAGGTGATCTTGTGACTTTTGTCTTTGGCTCTGTTGATCTGATGCATTAACATTTATTGGTTTGCATATATTGAACCATCCTTGCATTCCTGGGATGAATCCCACTTGATTATAGCACATGATCTGCTTAATGATTTGCTGCATTCTGCTTACTAGTATTTTATTGAGGATATTTGCATCTATGCTCATTAGAGAAATGGGCCTGTAACTCTGCTCTTTGGCTGGTCCTTCTCTGGTTTTGGCATTAGAAGAATGCTTGCCTCCAGGAATGAGTTCGGAAGAACTGCTTCCCTTTCAATTTCATTGAAAAGTTTGCAAAGACGTGGCATTAAATCTTCTCTAAGTATTTTGTAGAAGTGAGCTGTGAATCCATCAGGACCCAGGCTTTTCTTTGTTAGATTTTTTATTCCATTTTTAATTTTATTGACTGATATTGGGTTATTTGGAGTTTTTAATGTCGATTCAACTTTGGTAATTCATATTATATATCTAGGAGCCTATTTCTTCTGTGCTTTCCTCCTACGACAGTAATGGTTTTTGAAGTATATATTGATGAGCTTCTGAATTTCTATAGGATCTGTAATGATTTCACCCTTCTTGTGTCATGCCAGCCCCACCCCCAAGGTGTGCCGAGATGGGAGACTGAGACTGGGCATGGTGGTACACACCTGTAATCCCAACACTCAGCAGAAGATCACTTCAAGTCCAATCTACATAGTAAGACCTTGTAGACCCTGTACTAAATACATAAAAAAAAAAAAAATACTACCATTTACCCATTATTCTCTAAATCTGTGTAATATCTAAAAATCCATATGTATATATTTATATTTCAATGTGTTTATGTTTCACAAATTTATATGTAAGTATTGGAAGATATCATTGGTTCCTTTCTTGGTGCAATAATTTAAGTCTTTATTGCTTGAACTTTTAATTTTTTGTCTTAAAAGTGAGTACTGCATATACAGTATACAGTTGCTTATGGCCATAGTGTAAATCCTATAAGGGAATATTTGGATGAGGGCTATGGAGATTTTAAGTCTCTCCAACATATATTCTTAAAGTGCTCAGGGTAAAGGGTGCAGCCTTAACCAGTCCCTCTGGCAGAAGTTTGGTGTCTTCTTGGATACTCACCATTGTAATATATGTGACTTTATCACAGGTTTTAGATGACTAATGATGTAAAATATTTTTAAATACATATATTTGCCAAATTAAGAGAAAGAAGTGAAGCAGAAAGAGTCAACGGGATGGAAAAGCCTAAAAGCAGAGAGGAAGGGGAGTTAAGAGGCTGCTACATCACAGAAGAAAAGAAAAACAGGACTGAGGAGGAGAGAAGCCAAAGCTACACCGGACGTTCCAGCACATGGAGACTGAATGCCGAAACAGGAAGTGGGGCACAGTGCCCCCCCACTCCACCCCCACCCCGTGCCCCTGCCTCGCTGGGAGGGCTCCCCACAGCCTGCTGTCTCTAGGTCTTGGGGCCCACGAAGTGTTTCTAGCCTCTGAGCACTTCGGCAAAGCTTCAGGTTCTCAATTATACATTTGTTCATTCTATGAAGCATGCAGGGCATGATGGGAACAACACTGTGAGCATGTGACGCGGGCGAGTCTCTAATAATGATGGGCACAATCTGAGGCAGCGTAAAGCTGTGGTGCAGAGAAGGGATTCCCGCTCCTGGGCACGCTCCAGGAGATGCCCCAGGGAGGCAGAGGAATCGGACTGCACGGAAACCAGCAAGCAGGTGCAGCTGCAGGAAGGTCCAGGACTCTGGCTGCAAGGCGCGAGCAGGCGCTTACAGTCCTTGCTCCCTGCGCAGCAGGAAGTGTGTGCCGGGCCAACGACCGCCGCAGGAAGCTCCCATCGCTCAGGTGCTCCATCAGCCCGGGGAATTCGCGGGGGAAGTGTCCACCCAGTACTGCTGCCTGGGCTGCCTCTAGCCTCTGTGAGCTCCAAGTCCTGGGGGACGTCTTGAGGCCCCTCCAGTTGGGAGTGCCTTTCTCAAGTGGGGTGGCCCCCAGTGGAGCTGCTTGTCACGTGTCGACAGCACATGGCCCGCACCCCTTTCCTCCCTCTCCCAGCATGTGGCCAGCCTCCCCTGCCACCAGCAACACCGTACGCCCACAGAGCCAGCCGTGACCCCATAGCCCAGCTACAAAGCACAGGCCGTCCCCTGCACTGGTTCTCAGCTTCACTCTTCGGGAACGCTCAAAACCTGCCCGGAGCAGCCAGTCTACAGCACACACTCCTGCCAGTGGCAAGGGAAGACGCGGAAGGCAGCTTAGCGTGGAAGGCTCTTGTGGATGTTTGCACCGATGAATCGCGTGTGCATGTGTATGCGCATGTGTACAGGGAAGGGGTCCTTAATACACGGCCAAGTTCCCTTTGTGTTTCTCCATGGATTATAGTTTTCTGTCTCCTATAGAGAAATGGGTATCACAGTTAATTCTCTTACTTATAGGGTGATTTAAAGTAACTTTTCCTGAGACAGGGTCTCACTCTTATTTCAGGCCAGACTTACAGACATCCTCCTGCTGGGACTACAGGCATGTGCCAGCATGCCAAGCAAAATAACTGTTTTCTGCCTTAGAAACTGTCACTGATTTTAAAGTGCATGGGCTCCAGTGGGCCTAGACATCCTTCAGATGAGGAGACGCTCTCGTCACACTGAGAGGGACCAGGACCCCAGAGGCTGCAGTTCTCCCACCAGGGCTCCCATGCACATCTCTTGTACAGCCCCATGTCAGTCGCCTGCCCCTTGGCAATGCGCCTCTGTCACCTCTGGGGTCGCTGGTCAATGGCTGGCCCCAGGCTCGGGCCACTCCCCACTGTGCAGGCCCAGCAAGCCCAAGTCAGCTCAGACAAAGCCCCGTGTCTCACTGCCTCATGGGGAAAGCCACCTGGATCCAGGCCCCCCAGAGAGAATGCCACACACAGAAGAGCTGGGACTCCGAGGGATCGGTTCGCATTTTATTTTACAGTACATTCATGTAAGTTCCTGCATTTCCAAGGTCGCCAGATCACATTTAGGTTAGCACTGCTGGTAACAATTCATACAGCTACTCTGGCTTAATAACAAGATGATGTATGTTGACACTTCCCTTTAATACTGCAGAAGACAACACATCACAAAATTTATCTCTGAAGTCACAAGCCTTGTACCACCCAGTGTGAAGGCACTGGACATCCATTAAAATTAAACCGTGTGGGGCACGGAGAGTTCCAGAGCCCTCTGACCAGGCCCAATGCTGTCTCCTAGGTGCTCAGGCAGGGGGGCACAGCTCTCGGCTCCAGAGCCCTCAGCAGAGGTGGAAAAGCGGAGGCTCACGTAACCTCCAGGCTCGTGGCTTTTCGGGCTACTTCTATAAAAATTACTTAGATAACCTAAAAATTTAAACAGTTACTGTGAATAGGGGTTGGTAGTAGAGGAAGCACTTGGGAAAACATCTCCCAGCTGCAGACGGGAAGGCTGACCTGCAGGTGTTCCACAGGAGGAGGGAGATGTGTCGCACCCTGCAATATGCTAAGTTCTCAAGGTGTAGTTCACAGCGATCCATGTTCTAGTCTTGAATAACTCAGGAAAAGCCTTCCACCTGCAGTATTTTCTGTAGGTACATCATGAAGATGACCAACATACTCAATGCTCAGAAAATGTAAGAAGCCAAACTGAGCTATAAGAAAGACAAACACAAATTAGGAAAAAAGTTCAGATGTGTGAGAAAGCAGAAAATTTGATTTGTTTGGCTCTTTTGTTAAATTTTTGTTTAAATACCATAATAAAATGCTTTGGACCCTGGCACGGCATGGCTGGAGTGAGTTACCGAAGCCGTGTGCCCTGTTTATGTGGCCGACACGCAACACAGTGGCGCTTGCAACCTGACCAGCCAGTCATGGCGTAAGTACAAGTCCGCTCAGCCAGCTGGCAACACCCAGAGCGGCAAGGCCCCCAAGACTGCTGAACTTACACTTCTCAGGTGAGAACGGAGACTGAGACACGTACTTGCTGCTCCTGAAGGACTTACCACCCCTTTCACGGCAGAAAAATATGGTGGGAGAGAGAGTAAGACACTTATTTAAAAAGCCACAGAACATCTTTTGAAAAAAGCAGAGCCAGTGCATATTTTACAACCCCTGAAGATGGGCCCTGCAGCCAGGCAGCGGGCAGGCGGGCGAAGGGGGCAGTGTTGGTTTGGAATCCAGAGTGCCCTGCAGCTAACTGCCTAACAGCAAATTCAGAGTAAAATGCAGAGTAAGTCGACATGTAACCAAGGTTTACATTATATCTAGAAATATGTTTTATGCTTTAAAAAAACTGCAATGCACTCCAAAAAATGTTTCTGATAATTCATGTACAACAGAAGGCACTGTTACTGCATAAATCTATTGATTCTGCATGGCAAAAACCTGAGACGTGCAAGTTGATCCGATCCTCTGAGCCCTGAGGCTCTCGCCTGTGGAGCAGACGGCGTCCTCTCCGATGCTCGGGCTCTACAGTAGCTGCTGGAGACAGGGACCGCGGGTGGGAGGGGCCTCGGGACAGGGGTGGGTAAGAGTGTGCCAGGTGCCAGGAGGCAAAGTGGGCAGGAGGCCCTCAGCTCCCCCACTCACACCCTGGGAGACCACACATGTCGGCAACACGGGGCCAGCAGCTGTCCCTTGCTTCAGTCGTTGCTGGGCACAGTCCCAAAGTTAAACGCAGAGAGAACACCTTTGTTTTCAAATGTGTAGCCACCCTGCTGTTCAATCTTCTTCTTGGCCTCTGGTATTGATAAACACAGACACAGACACACACACACACACACATACAAAAAAAATTATTTAAGATGACAAGATTAGAAACAACCTCGGGCCCTTTCTGTGGCAGTGGTGGCCACACAGCATGCATGCCACGGCCCCACTGTTAATCGCTGAAAGCTCTGAAAGGTTCGCTGTCCCTATCATACACTTAGACCTGTGGAGAAAGGTGACTCCTAGCTTTAGCTTCTCTGCCCAAGTGGACATCGGCCCTTAACAGTCCCACGTCAAGGGGGGACAACGTTTACTGTCACAGGAAGACTGCTTAAAATGAATGAGATCAAAACAAGGCTGTGGCTGCCCGCCAGTGGCTTCCGTTTCTGTGCATGAAAGGGAACCCCCGACAATTCACAGCTAATCCACAGGGCTGAATCGCCACATAAGAACCACAGGGCTAAACTCCAGGACCGGAGTTCACATTTCCTACTAACATTTTTTTGCAAAATCTTTTCCACTGATAGTCCAGGAGTGAGTGGCTAGGAATAATCTCAATATAACATAATTCATCCAGCTTAAAGCTGAGAGTCAACAATAGCTATGAATGCATAAAGCCCAACACAGAGAAATGGAGAGCATGCTCTTGTGTAGCTCCTAAACGTCCCCAAAGGCCCCAGGGCTTGGCCTGGTCACCAGCCTGGGACTGGAGGTGGCAGAGGGCTCAGGCAGTGGGGGTGAGGAGGAAGTCGGCCCTTGAGGCTGTGCCCATGAAGGGGACACTGCGTGCCGGCCCCCCGTCCCTTCCTCTCTGCTCCCCAGCAGCCTGTGCCACAGGCACTACCTCATCACGGGCCCAAAGGCAACAGGGCCTGGGGAGGCGGACCTAAGCACTGAGCCCACGTGCCCTGCTCCCCCCGTCTTACAAGCTGATGTTCTCAGGGATTTTGCCACTGCAACAGAAAGCTCACTGGCATGCCATTTCACTGGTAGGAGTACAAGTTCCTTGTAAGAATTAAGGAAGTACAGGCTTCTGTGGAGCTAAAGAATGAGGATGGAGCCAGAGAGATAGCTCAGCGCATACGCACCTGCCTGACGAGCGCAAGCACAAGGTCCCAAGTTCAACCCCCAGTACCAAAAAAAGAAAAAAGGGCATGACAAATGGTTCAAAATAACTATTCAAAAATGACAATTTTTCACCATCATGAAAGGTTGGTCTCTAAAACTTCTGTTGTTTTTGAACTAGGGTCTCACTATGTAACTTCTGCTGGCCTTGAACTTGCAGAGATTCTCCTGCCTCGGCCTCCTCAGTGCTGTGATTACAGGCATATGCCATCATGTCCCACCTCTAACAACTTAAATAGTAGTATTTCAGTGCCACTTGGCACATCAGAGGAGGCTGAGCCCCGGCACCACGCCACCCACTGACCCACGCACCACTGACCTGCCACTGTCCTTCGGTGCTCTGCCAACGTGTACACCTCCTGCAGCATCCTCTTCTGGTCGTCACTCAGAGGGGCTGTCAGCTGCTGATACCAGGCCGCGTCGCGACTCTGCACATCTGCAGTGTTCCAGGGATGTGCAGGACGTCGGGCGAGGGAGGAGAGAGTGCAGAGACCTTTATCACCTCAGAGAAGCATGAGCAGTGATGGACACAGGCCCGTGTGGCCTGTGAGAACCCGCCTACATGGGCACCAGAGGCCTGCAGGACCTGCTGAGCGCCACTCTGCAGTCTTCCAGCTCCTCCGCTTCCTTCTAGAGCTCACTGATCAGGGGTGCTCCCTGAGGCCTGGCCCACATTACCCCTCTCCCCACAGAGCTCACACCCTCCCACAGGCCAGCGCTGCTGCTCCAGCAGGACTCAATCTGGGCCTTCGGGCTGAATCTTCCCTTAACCTCCTAGGCCTGTCCACATTAGCAGCTCCCCTCAAATGCAACCCAACTAAAAACCAATTTCGCTTTTCCATCCCAACCCTTCCACTATTTTAGCATATGTGCTGCGACCCTATCACTTGTAAGTCAACAATCGCATAATGCTGGGTCCCCACATTCAGACTCCTCTGCTCATTTATAAAGCATTGCCTGATAACTCCTCCAGGACAAACTATGTGGTGCTGGTCAGCTCCCTGCAGGACACACTCAGACGCACTGGCCACACTCGGCCACACTCCTTGGCAGGGCAAAGACTGCTACCATAGGCTCTGCCTTCCCTCACAGAGCCAGGTGCACTCCGCCTATCCCTGCACAAAGCAGCATCGCACAGCAGCCCTGCATGTCCCCGCTCAATACCTACACTCACTTCTTCCACTGTCCTCATGCTGGGCCATCAATTCCTGCACTCTCTGCCTCCAGATCCTGCTAACTTTCAATAAAAACACAGGGGGATTTTTATCCCCATTACTGTTACTTGCGGCAACATTGAATGACATCAGTGTGTTACAGTGTTGCCTTGTTAATAAAAAGATGCAAAAACAGTCACCTTGTTCAAAAGACAAATCATAAACATTAGTGGATGCTTTCATTATTGTTTGACTAATAATTTTCTAAATATTTTCATTGGTTCACTATTATTCTTTAAAGTTTCTATTAACATCTTCCATTTGTACATGAGTTTACTCAGCTTATTCCTCTGCAGAGGGCCTTGGATATCACATTTTTTATTTTTGAGACAGGGTCTCGCAATGCAGCTCAGGCTGCCCTTGGACTGCTATGGCCCAGACTGCTCTCGCAGTAATCCTACGCCTCAGCCTCCCAAGCACTGGGGTGGCAGGTGTGCTCCATCACACCCGCCTGAGACTGCACAGTTTAAGACTGTGACACACGGGAAAATACCTTCTCCCAATTTCTAATGAGTGTTCTGCATTTATAGTGTCTTTTGCTCTACAAAATTGGCAAAGTGCTTAAGGAGTAAGGAGCCACTCTTGCAAGGCAAGTGGATCTGCTCCTTTCCACATGGACTGTGAATTACTACTCAGTGTGTGAGCACCAGTCCTAAGTAAACCATGCCTGCACAAGTCCCCTCTCTGTGCAGCGCCTGCCCCACTTCTGCCAAGAGGAAGATGCTATCCGTAGATACTCCCCAAACTCTCCTGTGAGGATAAGCCGCAAGCTCACCCTGCCACATACTTTACAACAGTGCAAGCTGCTAGGGCTGGTGGATAGAAGTTTCAGTATGCTAATCTCTCACTTTGCGTATGTTTCAATATTTCTGTAATAGAAATGTACTTTTAAAAGAGTCAACCAGTTTGGGAACAGATTCCAAAGCAATTTCTACTATGAAGAAAGTTCAGAGAAAGAATCTCAAGATGCATAAAGACGTACTCAGCAGAGCCTGTGTGAAAAACTGATACTCATCCACGCTGTCGTCAAGGTCAAGCGGCGTGCTGAAGCCCTCCAGAGCGGTCTCTTCCAGCACTTCCTCATCCCAGTCCTCGTCCTCGTCCTCCTCCTCCTCGCCCCTCCTGCTATTTGACTGCATGGCTTGAGCGCTCACGCTGGTCTCCTCCTCATCACTGGAAATCTCCTCTGGGAATCCATTCATCATTTACGAGGAGTGAAAAAGACAAGGATGTAAGGTTCCATAAAGAAAAACAAAGATTACAAACCGTGTTAGCAATGGATATTTTACATCATCCTACCTGGAATTACAGAAGTAAACTTTATTGCAGTTTGTCAAATTGAAAATATCTTCATTCCCTTTGGAAACAACTCCCCTGCTGAACATCATTACCAGTAAGCTACAGCTGCCCTCTTAACCTAAGAATACTACTCCGCTGCAGATTCTCCAAATTTCTTTTTATCAAAAAGACCAAATGGGGCCCAGCGGGATGGCTCAGTGGTCTAAAGCACCTGCTTGGGAAAGCTTGGGTGACTGCAGGGACTGCGGTTCAATCCCCGGCACCACATGCTATGCCAGCCCTGCCTGCCCTCAGGGAAACAAGAGAAAAAAAAAAAAAAAAAAAAAAAAAAAAAAAAAAAAAAAAAAAAAAAAAA
>PVJA010026350.1:0-19495 GCA_004027025.1 Myocastor coypus | reverse complement strand
AAATAATAAAGACATAAAAATGTAAAGAAAAATAAAGAAGCAGCTACATGTGGCTCAGGAAAGTGAAAACTCAAATTATATATCTCTATTTTCAGGAGTAATCTGTTCAGTCAGATGCACACTACAGCTCAACTCTGTGCTCAGAAGGCAGGAGCGCAGAACAGCAACCTACGACAGAAGCCCGGCGCGAATCCAAACCAGGCAACGCTCGTCTAAGAGTGGATCCATAAAACATGCTTCCTGAAACCATTGCATTAAACAGTTTTAGGGATAAGACAAGAAACCATGGAGGGGGGGAGCCCATGTCAAAGTATGACTACAAAGACAGTAAGAAATAATATTTGCTAGGCCATCATTCCACACTTTAGTGGGAAATTCAACAAGCCAGACTGGGGACATTACTAGAAATTTCTTCAAGTCATTAGTAACAGGTAGTTATCAAAGGAAGAAATTAGAGAAGTAAAAAAAGAATTCTGTAATTATTCACATACACTTAATTTCTGCCACATAAAAGAAACATCTAGAAAGAAGTATTACTTCAAAAGACCTACTTTGAATTCAGAAAACCAATCAGAAGGTGTTTTGCATTTGGCATGGGAGATAGTTTAACACCCAGCACATGAACCTGCCAATTAAGTGATGAGTATTTTAAACCTATACTTGCTAAAATCACAAAACATAGCGTAAGAAATAGATATCTATGTTTCTCTAGACGAATTGTGTTCTTGACCAAAAAAAAAAAAAAAAAAGACAGAAAGAATTGTTATTAAACAGAAGAGAAAAAACTACCCAAGAGATGGAGAGTGCTACTCCCTGGCCCCACACGATGCTGCTTAAGCTCATCATTCCATAACGGTCTGACAGGCTTGGCAGCAACAACCTCCCAAGGGAGCAAATCATCTTAAATCAACACACTTAAATGATTTAAATCAAGGCTGCTGCCTACATCTATTAGCACAACAGGCTGGGCATGGCAGTGCATGCCTGTAATCCCAGCACTCAGGAGGACTACCATAAGTTCCAGGCCAGCCTGGGTTACATAGGGAGTTCAGGGACAGCCTGAACTATACAGTGAGACCCCGGCTCCAAAAACAAAACAAAAAGACAAAAAGGAAGGCAAGAAAGAGAGAAAGAGAAAGAGAGAAAGAGAGAGAGAAAGAGAGAGAGAGAGAGAGAGAGAGATTTCCCAACCTCTAACAATTATCCATTAGGCTCCACTTAAAAATTATGGCAGTTTTAAGTGTCAAGAAATACACAAAGCTCAGTTTATCCCCTTGAGATAACCACTTACAAGTAACAACCCCACAATATTTCTTAGACGTGCCGCAGACCCATGAATGTAAATCTCCTTAACGACTCCAACAAACTACAATTCAAACAGACTGCAAGCTCAACTCAATCAATTCCAACCTGCACTATAAATAAAAGCCTTATTTACCATTTTCTTCCACATCAGCTTTCTCTGCTTTTGAACAGCTGTCCCGGTGTATCAGCTGCCTAGTCGCACAGACCTGCTTCAGGCCAAGGAAGAGGAAGAGGATCGAGGGCACGATCTGGCCCACCACAGCTTCCACCGCAGGAGGTCGGTTCTGCAGTTCCAAAAGGATGCTCAGTCCTATTATACACATCTTCCGGTCATGATGCCTGCAAAGAGTGAAGAAAACAATGTAGACATGAAAAATGCAATAAAAAGCAACATCCTGAAAAACTACAAAAGGAAATGCCTCAGGTATACTCTAAAGATTCATCAGAATTATGCAGAAGGAACCCCAATTTGGTACCCCATAAAGTGCTATATAAGTCATTTTATGAAGCAATTAGCATCAAAAGCCTACAGGAGGGGCAGCCAAATAGCTCAGCCAATTAACGTGCCTGCAAGCAGGTGCAGAGGCCAGGGTTTGATCCCCAGGTTTGCCTTGCTGGCCCTGCCCCCTTGGGCCCGCTAGGATGGCAATTGAGACTGGGCGTGGAGGCACGCGCCTGTAATCCCAGCTGAGACACTGTGAACAGGCGGCTCACTATGAGTTCCATGTAGTAGTGAGACCCTGAACACCCTGTAGACCTTTCCCCCAAAATACAAACACACACACACACACAGCCTACAGGAATCCAAAATTATCACAATGACTCTTGCTGTAACACCAATTTGTGACTCGTGCAAAGTTGCCACGTGTGGGCATAATGAACGTTATTTAAGCAAAAACATCGACATTTGACAGCATAAAACTCCTACACAGTGGAGATCAGAATGAAGTTCCCCAGGCTCCTCCTTCATGACACTGGTCCTCCGGGTCTCTTGGCACGTGTACACGGCATTACCCCAGGTGCCCAAAGTGTGCTCACCAACCTCGCATACAGGGTGCTGAGCCCAATGGCTAGGTAACTCTATCAGCACCCTCTGCAACAGCACAGCCTAGGGAGAACCCAATTCTAAAGGAAAACTAGCCAATGTTACATTAGATATTTTTCTTTCAAGTGCTTCTTGGAAGTGTTATAAGCTAAAACTATTAAAAGACTACCACATTCGTATGACACTCTTAAAAGAAAAACTCACTTGCCATGATTTACTTAACATGAGACCAGAACAAACTGATGCATATGACATGAGCTACTATTATTCTTCATTACCCACGCTGCTTCTTGAATTCACTGATGCCCACACAGTATGATACACCCTACACCTGACCTCAAAGTTTTCTCACCCATGTAGTCCCTGACTGGTAGTACACGTCAGGCACAACAGAAAGAACTTAGTTGGCCTCTACAGAATCCGAAGACGCACTGTCCAAGGATGGGCTGTCCATGCCACAGCTAAGACAGACGGCCTTTCTGTCTTTGAAAAACTGCTTGCAAATACAGAAAAACACATACAAATACCAAGGTAACTGCAGGAACAAATCCCTACTCTCTACACCTTTGTCAGACATAACTTTTAGCATAACTTTTTTGAAGTACATTCTCCTCAAAGTTTTAAAAAAAATTAATATAATATAAATACAAGTGTTACGGCTTTTGTCCCCAAAAGCTTCATTTGCCGACAGGTGGGGCCTTTCACAGGTGTCTGGCTCTAGGGCCATGACAGCGAACCTTTCAGAGCTTTGAATGAAAACGAACAGCCACCCAGAGCACCGTGTAAGAGGTCCACTCCACTGATCTAGAGTATGGGATGCAGGACCCTTTATAAATTGTGAGCTACACAAACCTTTCCTCTTTTACTCTGGGTGTCAGGGATTTTGTCTCAGCAACAAGAAAAGGAACTAAGACAACTATCCCCTAAAAAGTAGACAGAGTAACACGTAGCATCTTTCTTTTTTTTTTTTTTTCTTAACCAGGAATCAAGCTGAGGACCTTGTACTTGCCAGGCAGGCACTGTGCTGCCAAGCTACATCCCAGGCCCCCCAACACACAGCACCCTGTAAATACACTCACCCAATCCTACCATACCAACCTAATCTGGACCTGACCCATCTCCCACCCACATGGCATCCTACAAACTCCTGCTGGGTATCTACTCCTCTCAGCAAACTTGTCTTCAGTGATACATCACAATACTTAAAAGAGCACTTATTAGGGTGGGCAAGATAGCTCCGCAGACTAAGAAGCTGCTTAGGCAAGCACAGGGACCTGGGTTCAATCCCCAATCCCACATGCTGCACTGGCCCTGCCCCTGGGTGAGCTCAGCCAGCCACCTAGTCCAGGTGTGGTGGCACATGCCTATAACCCCAGCCCTGCGATGGCTGAAAAATGGGAAGATCACTACAATCCTCTGAACTGTGGAGACCCTGCACAAATTACATAAACTTAAAAAAAAATAACATGAGCACTCATTATTTATTTCCAGTACTTCAAAATAAATTAGAGGGTATACCAGCTCATGCTCCAGTACAACATGGCTGCTATGATGTGTGTTCCAGTCACGGTGGGCCCACAACCACTCACTACTTGGGACTCCATTTTTTTTATTATTATTTATCTTTTTATTTATTTATTTGGTACAGGATTTCACCATTCTGCTCAGACTCGTAGTGATCTTCCTGTCTCAAGTCTCCTCGGTGCTGGGATTACAAGCCTGCGCCACCATGCCCAGTTTTGGTGGCAGAGCATATGGCACCAGGGATCGAACTCAGGTCCCTGCACTTGCCAGGCAGGTGCTTAGAACCACTGAGGTATCTCCCCAGCCCAGAACCTCACTTTTCCTACACTGAATCCTAGGACAATACGTCCCACAAAGCCAAGCTCACCTGCATGGGCAGCACCTGGGCTACAACTGCCGCTCCTCCGGCCTCACACTTGAGAACAGGACCCCTGAGATGTGCAGAGCTATACACATCTGCAGACACTCAGCACATGGCACCCTTGCCCAGCTGGGACCTTCCTGAGAAACCTGACCCCATCCACAGTGTCTAGTTACAGACAGTTGCAGTCACAGAATCCAGACCAACACTGCCCAGTAGAAATGATACATATACATGAAGACCAAGCAGACAAGGACTCTTAGTTTTCCCAACCTGCAGTCCTTTATTAGATTACACTGCTGAAACACAGTCCTTTAAAAATTAAAGCGGACTAAATGCCTACTTAGTGCAGAGTGCAGACACTGGGGTTCGATCCCTGGCACACCCCACCCCTGGGTGCACTGAGCCAGCCAATGACATGGGTGTCTGGTGGTGCACACCTGTAATCCCAGCACTGGGGAGGCTGAAAAAACAGGAGGATCACTATGAGTCTGAGTTGCCAAGTGGGACCCTGTACCAAATACACTAAAAATAAATATTAAAATTAAATTTAATTAAAAATTAAATATTATTTTAACAGGCCACTAAATACAGCTCCCAATTATTTCTGCACATGTATATATTAAAAAGTAAACTTCTGAGAAATAGTACAGTAGTATAAAGTCTAAAAGGCACACACCCAAGGAAATAATCCGTATCGTTCATCCACTGATTTACAAACTGTACGGTGACAGGTCCAGGGTTGTGAGGCAGCTGAATCCGCTCCAGCGTGTGCAGCAGCAGCTCAGGGCTGTAGTACAGGGAAGCAATCGCAACCTGCAGACACATCGTGCGGAGCTCGCGTGTCTTGACCCCCCGGGTTAATCTCTCCAGAACAAGCTGGACAAAGAGCGGGATGCACTGGAAGACAAAAGACAAGCAAGAGTCAGCGACGCCAGAGCGACCGGGTGACTCACAGAACGCTGCCTGCTGGCAGACAGGGCTAGCCAGCAATACGTAAGCGCCGTGACAACGTACGCCTGAGGCTCACTGCTTTAGGAGCTACTCAAAAGGTTTAGATTCCCATAACACCAGAGAGATGAACAAACAAAAAGAAGTCCCAAAGCAGCACAAGGAGCACTCCCTCCTCTGTGGGTGCACACGCGTGCCCGTGGAGGGCCATCCTGGAAGGGCCACTCCCAAGTGGTGGCAATCACGCACATGTGGACTTGGCCACTTCCACAGCAAAGTGGACAACAGTGGGATTTTTGACAAATATTGGAAATAAATGAAAAAACAGAAAGTAAGTCACATTCAGGTATTTCTTACCTCCCCCAAAAAATTCTATTAACATACATAAAAGATGACAAAGACTTAAAAAGGTTGAATCTCATGCATTAAATAAAAATCTAACTTCAATTATAACTCTGTATTTATCTCTCATAGGTACAAAGTATTCATAGTTCTGTTTGCATAGTAAACATAGTAACAAATATGCTGTAAGTTACATTAAAAATTATCTCCACAATCAAGTAATAGTTGAGAAGCAAGGAAACAAAATAAATTTTAAAAGTTCTTTTCGATGAAGCCGGGCTTGGTGGCTCACACCTGTAATCCCAGCACTCGGGAGACTGAGGCAGGAGGATTGGTGTGAGTTCCAGACCAGCCTGGGCTACAAAAGTGAGCTCAAGGCCAGCCTCAACTGCATAGCGAGACCCTGTCTCAAAAGTTCTTTTTGAAATGCTTTAAGCCTTGTTTCATTTTAACAACATTATTACGACAAAACCACTAAGAATTCAAAGGAATCCTAAAGTCTTAATATCCTAGCAATGCCAACAACCCCTTTATATTACATTAAAGCACAGTCAATGATGGGAACCAGTTGGCCAAACTACCTGCCCAACTGAGACAGCACCACAGGCTGCAAAAGGATCGCAGACCTCTGCTCGTGGCTGTGGCGGGATCCGCAGGATGGAACAGTGTGCGAGACGGCAAGACAGGCACTCCCACACACTGTGTCACCCCAGAATCAGACCTAGCTGGTAAGCAATCAGTCATTACAACCAGAGCTCAGACACGCCAGCCCCACACTAGCCCTGCCTCGCCGCCATCACTGTTTTCCTGAAGGCAGCGGGGGCGGAAGGGCTCACTGGAGTGGCAGTCTTTACCTCTAGTTGTCAAGGCTCAGTATCTTCCAGCTACGTCTTATTTTCAGGAGAGGAGAGTGGCATCCAACTGCCCATCTAAGATGACAAGGGGAAAATGGAATAATCTATCATTTTTAAGTGCTAGGATGAGCAAGTAATGAGGCGAAGTCAGGGGAGACGGAAGGACAAGAGACGAAAGCTGGGCCTCCCAGAACGTGTGTTGCATCAGTTAGAGCTGGGTGCATGTTCTATTTACTCATGCATTTTTTACAAGGCAACTTGAAAAATAGGATAAAGTGAAAATGAATGAAATTTTTAGCAACTATTTTTATTAGTACATGTTAACAGTATACACACTGATGACATTCATGAGGAATTTGTACTTGTATATACCACATCTTAATTCTTTTTACTAAAAATTTAATTATTTGACCATATTTTAGACTATAATATACCTGTATAGCAGAGATACACTTTGATGTTGAAAAGAGTTCCAAATAATCTTAAAATGTTAATAGCAACCATACGTCAATAATATTAATTAGTCTGAGACTCCATATATGGGATGAAGAGAGTAATTATGATGAGAGCCAAGGTTTTTGGTGTAACCAATTAGGCTAAAGAAAAACAATGTAGTCCTAAATCTGAGTTAGAATTATCTGTGCCTATTTATACGTTAGTATTTTTTAAAAGTACTTATATTTTTCCCGACTCTTATTCATGACCAATGTGATACATGAATAACCTGAAGATGTATACAGCACTAATTGTTGGGGGGTCTCAGGAAGCTAAGTGGGACACAGGAGCTCCTGCCTCACTAATCAGAGGATTAATACCCTGACAGATTCATAAGTTGACCTTATTCAATGGCAACAGGGGCGTAGAGAGGGAGGACTGGCTGGAGGAGGCGGGTCCACAGGGCATGTCAGCAGGTTCTCTATTCAAATGTTTACAGCAAGGGTTTGGAAACGCTCTCCGTATGTAGCTAAGTTTTTGTAACTTTGCATGCTACACATAATGTCTACTGCATATGCTTCTGTGCTATCCCATATGCCACAGCTTACCAAATTCTGTCTTACTGGATAAATTCTAACCTCTCTTGTATGAATTTATCTATACTCTTCCCGACATCTCTTTCGTTACTGAATCCTACTGCTCAGTACCTTCCACAAGTCAACAATGGGGCTAAGACCATGTCTATACCCAGTTCCAGTCATACATTTTTTACCTGATATTTTAATTTACATCAAACTTCCTTTTTATCTCCTATGATCACCTAAAACACAAAACAATGATAAACAGGAAAAAGCCCCTGTAATGGATTAGCTAATGGTCAACACCCAGCTGAATGGAGTCAGGGCCTGCCCGAGGACTGCCGCCAATAGCACAGGAGAACTGCAGGGGACGGTGTGCACTGCTGGCTCTCCCAGACAGGCTTGTCACACTGGTTGGCTTGAGAGGAGCTCAGCTGCTCCCGTCAGCAGATGAGCGCAGGGCCTCACTGTCGCTGAGGACGGACGGCTGTGGTTCTCTTTGGAACAGCCCTGGTCCTTACTCTGAGCATCTTCCTGGCTCCACAGCAGATGCCTCAGCCTGCTGGCACAGATCTTCATCCCACTGGTACAGATTTTCTGGCTTTTGCCACTGGCCTTTGGGCCTTCCCAGCTCAGATTCTTGACACTGACTTGCATGAGACATTGTTATGCAGGCTCTAGGCCTCCAGCTGGACTCCTGCAGGACACTGCCGCAGAATCCAGGCCCTCAGCTGAATTCTTTGGGTCTCTTGTGAGTGGACAGATCACTTGCATTCTTCTGCATTTGATTTTGGGGGGAACTATTACAAAATAATCCTATAAATTATGTTCCTGAATTAAATCTATTCCCTTGTAAACCCTGACTACAAGAGCAGTTTTTGAAAACACTGGTGTTACAATTAACGTCTAGATGTCTGCCGAGAGCCTCATGCGCTTAGCAGGGCTTCTGGAAGGGACTGGATGTCCCGGGAGCCACAGCTGGCTTGCTGTTAGGCGCGGGGCACAGGCTAGCAGCAGCTCACTGGGCCAAGGCCTGGATGGACCTCCCACCTATCCCAGCCCCTCCACTCTCTGGACACCACAGTATGAGCTACTCTCCTCTGTTGGACCTTCTATGCCATTGGCCGTGCAAGGACTGAAACTTCCAAAGCATGAGTGAAATTAAGCTGCTCCTCTTTGAAGCTGTAGAGGGCAGGTATTCTGTCCTAAACACAAGACAGAATAACTAACATAACCTGTAAGACTGCCTAAATTTAAAAAGGTTCCAAATTTTCTATTTGCCAATTACACTTCGATAATGCTTGTGAAAGCGGTGCTGTCAAATAACGGAGATTTCGGTTGTTTAAAAAAAAAGATGAGTCAGCAGCTCCTCTATCAAGAACCACAATGGGCCAGGAGCAAACTAGCACAAGAGGCCAAGGAGAGAGACAGCCAGGACAAGCCTCAAATGCACTCTGAGAGCTGCCAGTCAGCCAGGATGCATGCTTAGAGAGTAAAATAAACCACCTTTTTGTTTTTCTTTTTTTGAGACAGGGTCTCACTATGCAGTACTGACTGGTCTTTAACTCACTTACGTAGCCCAGTCTGGCCTTGAACACATGGGGATCTTTCTGCCTTGGCACCTCCAAGGGCTGAAATCACAGGTGTGCACCAACATTGCCAGCTAAGGAAAAATTCTGAGGTTTTTTTTGTTTTTTGTTTTTTTTGGTACCAGGAACCAAACTTAAGACCTGGAGCTTGCCAGGCAGGCACTGTGCAGCTGAGCTATATTCCTGACCCAGGAAGCCATTCTTAAAGGATTATATTTTCTCAAATATAAAATATCAACAAGGACAGACATTATTTTTTAAAAGAAGCAAAAATCTTTTGGACTTACTGCTTTGAACAAAATTAAAAATTCATTAAAGAGAGGACTGGGGATTTGGCTCAACAGTACGATGCTTGCCTAGCAAGCTGGAAGCCCTGGGTTTGGTCCTCAGCACCAGAAACAAAAGATAAACCTTCCCTAAAAAAAAACTCATCAAAAATCTCCACAGCAGATTAGAACAAGTAGAAGAAGGATGTACACACTCAGGAGTGGTAAAAATTATGCTGCACAAACACCAGAGGAAAGGCAGAACACTAAACAACTGTCCACAGCTTCCAGGAAGCAGGGAACACAATCAAGCAGAACAATGCATGTGCACAGAAGCACCAGAGGGAGAAAAGAATTGAAAAACTGTTCAAAGACGTTATCACTGCAGACTCCCCAAGTCGCAGAGAAATAATCTCCCAAGGCCGTCGCAGAGGCTAGGGCGGGTATGCGCAGCACGAGCCAAGTGTACAAACACTGAAAACGCTCACAGACAGAAACATACGTCACCCCAGCAAGCAGGGGAGCCCTAGAGAACCAAGAGCTGCAGGTTGCTAAGGCACATCGGAAACACAGAGGACACCACAGACACAAAATGTTGAAAAAGTTTGCTAGCAAAAATCTCAGCAAAAGTATCTTTCAAAGTATCTTTCAAAAGCTGGGCGTGGTGGCACACGCCTGTAATCCCAGCACTTGGGAGGCTGAGGCAGGAGGATTGGTGCGAGTTCGAGACCAGCCTGGGCTACAAAAGTGAGCTCAAGGCGCCTGAACTGCATAGCGAGACCCTGCCTCAAAAAGACAAAAAAATAAAAAATAAAAAAATTAAAAAACAAAATATCTTTCAAAAATGAAGACAAGGGCTGGGGAGATAGCTCAGCAGTCTAAGTGTCTGCCTGGCACGCACAAGGACCAGAGTTCGATCCCTGGTACTGCTTGCTGTGCCGGCCCCAAAACCAGGTGCGGTAGTGCACACCTATAATCCCTCACTGAGGAGACTGAAACAGGAGGATCACTATGAGCCTCAGCTGTGCAGTAAGACCCTGTACCAAATATATAAATAAATATGAAGACAAAGTCAAGATATTCTCAGATTTAAAAAAAAAAAAAAGCAAAAAAATGTATTGCTAGCAAGTCTGCCTCATAAGAAATAAAGGAAGGCATTTAAGCTAAAAACAAATGACCAGATGGTAATTCAAAGTCACACACACGCATACATGCACACACACACACAGAGAAGAGCACCAATAAATGGGCATGGTGGCACACACCTGTAATATCAGCACTTGCAGAGGCTGAGGCAGGAGGATCAGTGCATGTTTGAGACCAGCATGGGCTACAAAAGTGAGCTCAAGGCCAGCCTGCACTGCATAGTGAGACCCTGTCTCAAAAAAACAAAAACAAAAAAAATACATCAACAACTTCTCTTCTAACTTCTAACTTCTCTTAATTGTGCTAAAAAAAACAACTGCATAAAACACTGCTATGCCTGTATTGATGGATTTTCAGTTTATATAAATGTACTGTCCCTGACATCAGTGACACCAAAGGGGTAGGCGAGGCTGTACTGAAACAAGCAAACCTCACACAGTGACTTGGATCACCTGGAAGAAATGGACAGAGCCAGAAGTAACGACCAAGGAGGTTCGTGTTAAAAACTCTAAACACAAGCTTGGTTAGCTCAGTTTGTGCAGGCTAGCCCCAAAGCAGGGTAACAAATGACAGAGGGACAACAGTTCATAGTGCCAGAAGACAATAAAAACAGTAAGAAGACTGGCACACAGCCCGGCAGTCTAAGTACTTGCTTGGTGAGCACAAGGACCCGAGTCTGATCCCCAGTACCACAGGCCATGCCAGTCCCAGAACCCCAGGCACACCCTGCTGGCTCCAAAACCAGGCAAGGTGGGGCACAACTGTAATCCCAGGGCTGGGAAGGCTGAGACAGGATGATCACTACAAGTCTGAGCTGCATAATAAGAGCCTGCATCAAACAAATAAAGAAAAATAAAAAGACAAGCTTCTTTCCGTCTCTTATAATGTACACAGGACCTTCTGCCCTAGGGTAGGTGTGACACTCACATCCTCAATCCCAGCACTACACCATGAAAGATCACAAGCTATAAATTCATCTACCTCTAAAAAAACCTAAGACTGCATAAGGCTTTGACAGGGCATCTAGACACAAACCGTAACATCCATACTGGTGCCCCAAGACTTAGGTATATTTCTTTACAAAGAAACAGTCCATCTCTAAGAGTTGCCAAAGTCCTAACAGTGTTAGCATTGCTGAAAAGTCTCCTTTCAGATTTAAGGCAAATCCTTAGCTTGCATTCTGCATGCTCCTATAATCAGTGCCATTTGGATGGTGCCAAGATCTGCTGCCAGCTGGAGTAGAAGCCAGGCTCCCTGTCTGGGCTCCAGTGCCTGGGTCCCTGAGCACTCTAAATCTAATTCTGAGGAACAAATTGCCATGACTGCTGCCATCCTGGAACAGGCTGCTCTCTGGCTTCCTTCTCTTCTGCAATTTTAAGGCCACAAAGGGTAGAGTCCCAATGCTTCTTGTGATGCCCTCAGTCCATCTTTCCTATTCTTCTGTTGCTTCCCAACCATCAAGATCTCTTCTACTCTGTCACAGCTTTACGTGAGCTTCTTTTCTGGCTGAACTCACAGTGTCTAAAATCATCCTGCTGGGCTCTCTACTCTTTCTCAACATACATATAGCTAAAGACCCCCAACAATAGCCATGCCACTGCCTCAACATTCAACTGCCTTGAAATTTCTTCTGCCAGGTTAATTAGTTCACTACCCTTAAGCTCCATCTCAAGTAGTCTCTGCACAGGAGCAAAATTCAGATAAGCTTTCTGCAAGCCATAACACACATCATCTGGAGTCCAACAGCCAATGCAGCCCTTCTTCCCAGCAGAAACCCCACAAGCCTAGCCTTTACTGGCAGGATCTCCCCAGCCTTCTGTGGTTCGGTGCCCTGACCCTTACTGCACATTCTGATGCAGAATCCCTTACAATGTACAGCCTAAGGCTTTCCCGCTCAACTTTTTCAGCCAACATCTCCAAGCCTTTCCAAACTCTTCCCACAAGCCACTCCCTCAGGCTCATGAGCCATGTGGTCAGGTACAATCACAGGGATAACCCTGCATCTCTGTTACCAAATTCCATCCCAGTTACTCTTCTCATTGCCTAGACAAAAAATGCCCAACATCCAAAATTAAGGGAGGAGGGTTGGGGAGATAGCTCAGCAGAATAAGTACTTGCCCGGCAAGGACAATGTCCTGAGTTCTATGCCTAGAACTGCAAAAGAAAAAAATAGATAAATAAAAATAAAATTACTTTAAAAAAAAACAAAATTAGGGGAGGAAACATTTGTCTAGCTCACAGTTTGTAGAAGTTTCAGTACAGAATTGGCTGGCTCCAAGGCAGGGTGGCACATGGCAGAAAGAAGGGCAATAGTTGATAGCAGCAGAAGACAGCAAAAGCAAAAAAGAAAGATAAACTTCTTCCTGTTCCTTATATTATATGCAGACTATTCGCCCTAGGGTAGGTGCAGCAACCACAGCCTCCATCTCAGCATTGGACCACAATTCAATCACAAACTCTACATACACCTACCTTTGAAAAAGCCAAAGACTGCATGGGGCTTTAGGGGCACATCTAGACACAAGCCATAACATACCTACACAACAGAACATTATCCAGGATCACAAATCAATAGGTCTTGATGTATATTACATACAGAAGAGCCCTGAAGCCTTCTTCCAAGTGCAGAAGCCTATAGAAAAGGGCCACATATAACACTGACTGCAGCTCTGTAATGCATCAACCGGCAAACGCAGGAAGGCTGTGAGCGCACTAGGGCTGGTGAATACAAGGAGTGACTCAAATGGGTACGCGGGACTTTTGGAGAGGGAGGGTAATACGAAGTTCTAGAGTTGTTGCATAGTTACGAAGTTCTGTGAACAAAATCACTGAAGTGCACACTTCATGTTGAGTGAAATGTATAGTACATGAATTATATCTCAATAACACAACTACAAAATCATAAGAAAAAAATGATTTCACTCAAGTGCTTTAACATTTTCTTTAGTAATTATAGTGTCAAAATTCAATTTTATCAAAATTTCAATATTTGTACTTAAGAAAAACAGTGTAATTTTATATTCTTCAAATTGGTCAACAGAGCCGGGCATGGTGGCTCACGCCTGTAATCCCAGCACTCGGGAGGCTGAGGCAGGAGGATCAGTGCAAGTTCGAGACCAGCCTGGGCTACAAAAGTGAGCTCAAGGCCACCCTCAACCGCATAGCGAGACCCTGTCTCAAAAAGCCAAAAAAAAAAAAAAAACAAATTGGTCAGCCAGCTCATGCTGCTTGACCTCTTGTCACTCCGCTTCCCAACCACTACAGATCACAATGGAAGAAGAAACTGCTGTGCTCTCATCACTGACAATGGCTCTGGCATATGTAAAGCTGGCTTTGCAGGTGACGACGCTCCCCGGCTGTGTTCCCCACCATTGTCGGCCACCCAGACACCAGGGAGTGACCATGGGCATGGGCCAGAAGGATTCCTATGAGGGCAATGAAGCCCAGAGCAAGCGTGACATCCTGTCCCTGAAGTATCCTATCGAGCATGGTATTGTCACCAACTGGGATGACACGGAGAAGATCTGGCACCACACCTTCTACAACGAGGAGTGTTGTGTGGCCCGAGGACCACCCAGTGCTGCTGACAGAGGCCCCCTTGAACTCAAGGCCAACAGAGAGATGACTCAGATCATGTCTGAGACCTTCAACACCCCAGCCATGTATGTGGCTACCCTGGCAGTGCTGTCCCTGTATGCCTCAGGACACACCACTGGTACTGTCATGGACTCTGGTGATGGGGCCACCCACACAGTGCCCATCTATGAGGGCTATGCCCTCCCGCACGCCATCCTACAACTGGACCTGGCTGGCCAGGACCTGACAGAGTACCTCATGAAGACCCTGATGGAGCGTGGCTACAGCTTCACCACCACTGCTGAGAGGGAGATTGTTCATGACAATAAGGAGAAGCCGTGCTATGTCACCCTGGACTTTGAGCAGGAGATGGCCACAGATGCTTCTTCCTCTTTGGAGAAGAGCTACGAGCTGCCTGATGGGCAAGGGATTACCGTTGGCAATGAGCACTTCCGATGTCCAGAGGAGCTTTTCCAACCCTCTTTCCTTGGTATAGAATCCTGTGGCCACCATGAGACTACCTTCAACTCTATCATGAAGTGCACCATGGACATTCGCAAGGACCTATATGCCAACACAGTGCTATCTAGTGGCACCAGCTCCCAGGCATCGCTGACAGGGTACAGAAGGAGATCACAGCCCTGGCACCCAGCACCATGAAGATCAAGACCATTTCCCCTCCTAAACACAAGTACTCCGTGTGGATTGGAGGCACAGTCCCGGCCTCGCTGTCCACCTTCCAGCAGATGTGGATCAGCGAGCAGGAGCATGATGAGTCAGGGCCCTCCACTGTGCACTGTGAATGCTTCTAAATGGACAGAGCAGGTGCCAGGCACCTGCTACATGAGCTGATTCTGAAGTATAATCTGCCCTGGCAAATGTACAGACCTTGTGCTAGCCTCATGAAACTGTAATAAGCCTTTGAAAGAAATGTGTCCTTGAAGCGTCTATCTATATCAGCGCTGGATTGTAGAACTTGTTGCTGACTTTGACCTTGTACTTGTTAACTGTTCTTTGGTCTCATTTATACCCTGTGCATATCTTTGATTCACTCCCTTAGTCAATGTGGTTTGTCACTTGGTGGCTGAGTTAAGCACACCTGAGGAGAAATCCACGGCTTGGCAATCTGGGTGGCCACAGCACAGATCTGTGCAGGGTATTAAGTCAGACTGCTCCAGGATTTCTTGGGCTGGCAGGACTTGGGGACCCAGTTGTGACTTCGGTCTTTTAGCTAGTCTTAACAGGGTGGGAGAGTCGAAGCCTTACGACCCTGTTTCCATCCATCATCATTTTCCCACCTGAACACTAGCGGTGGTTTACTTGCCTTGAGTTGGAAACAGTTTGCATTTACACCTATAAATCTATTCATTCTTTTAATTTATGTAAGGGTTTTTTGTTTTGTTTTGTTTTTGTATTCACCTCTTGAAGATTACAGATTTTGGTTTTCTACTGTGAGAACACTAGGCCCCAGCAACACGTCACTGTGCAGGAGAAATGAAATTGCTTCGGTAAAAAAATAAATACATAAATTGGTCAACAGAAAGGGCTTCATTTTCTTCAACTATCTTAATTTCTTTTTAGAGAAAAATACCTCAGGAGTAACAGAAATAAACAGACATTTCTCAGAAGTAGTACAAATGACCAATATAAGAAAAGCTTCAATTTTCTTGACCATTACAGAAATGCAAATTAAAAGAACATAGGGGCTAGCAAGATAACTCAGCGGACTAAAGTACCTGCTTAGGCAAGCACAGGGACCACAGTTCAATCCCCAGCACCAAATGCTGAGCCAGCCCTGTCCCCTAGGGCATTCTGAGCCAGCAAGAGTCCAGGCAGGTGTAGTGGCGCGCACCTGGAATCCTAGTGCTAGGCAGGCTGAAAGCAGGAGGATCACCATGAGTTCAAGCTACATAGTGAGACACTGCAACAACCAAATCCATATAAAGAGAGAAATTCCATCTTAGCCCAGAAAGAATGGCTATCATTAAATCAAATAATAGAAGGCCAGCCAGATAGCTCAATGGACTAAAATGCCTGCTTAGGCAGAGTGCAGGGGCCATGTTCGAACCTCGGTATCACAAGTTGTGCCAGCCCCACACCCAGGGTGCAATGAGAAGGTGATTGAGGCTGGGCATGGTGGCACACAGCTGTAACTCCAGTGCTTGGGAGGCTAAAAACAACAGGATCACTACAAGTCCAATCTGTACAGTGAGACCCTATAGACTCTGTACTAAATACATTCAAAAAAAAAATCAAATAATAATAAATGCTGGTGAGACTCCAGGGGCAAAGGAACACTTCTATATTGTTGATACAAATATAAACTAGTAGAACTATGATGGAAATCTGTGGAGATTCCTCAAAGTACTAAAACCTGAGATTCCATGTGACCAAGCTATTTCCCTTCCAGGTGTCATCTTGAACAGTTAAAGGCATCATACTTTAGTGATAAATGTGCACCTCTGTTTATAGCTGCGCAGCTCATGACAGCTCAGTCTTTACATAGCTTGTATCCCCATCAACAGATGACTGACTGACTAACGCAAATGTGGTGCTGAAAATGGGGTCCTGTTCTGCCACAAAGAAACGTACACCTGAAGCATTCCTAGAGAAACCTGAGATGTAACCTGAGACAATACTAAGTGACATCAGACGCACAAGCCTTGTATAAGAAAAAAATACGTATGGAGAAAGTAGAAGATGAATACTAAGTAGGGAGATCTTTTTCAAATAGATAAGGGAATAAGAGGGAAGGGTAAGGAGAAGGATGAAAGAGAAAGGGACTTAAAAAAAAGAATTGAAGGGCAAAAATAAAACTTTAAAAAAAGGGCTCGCAAGAGAGTTCAGTAGTCTGAAGTGCCTTCTCAGGCAAGGCAAGCTTAAGCAAGCGCAGGGACCACAGTTCCATCCCCAGCACCATATGCCCACATGCTGCACAGCCCCACCCCACGGGTGGGCTGAGCCAGCCACAAAGAAAAAGAAAAAAAAAAAAAAAAACTGAAGGAGAATGATGAAAACAGAGCTTTTGCAAATGGAAAGAGCTGGAGGGAGTGGGGAGGGCTAGGGAAATAAAAGAAAAATTAAAATGTGTTATGTACATGTACACTCCCCACACTCCATGTTTATCACTTGTCATCACTGTGTACTGCAAACGTGTACAAATGAAAAATAAAAATAAATATGCAGGGTGTATTTAAGTAGCATACAAAAAACAAGAGGAGGAGAAAGGTATGATACAGTAGTGTGTCTACACACCGAAGTCCTGGGTTTGATCCTTCATACCACATGCACACACACACACACACACACACACACACACACACACACACACACGAAGATCCCCAGGGCTTCCAGTATCTCACTGGCGCATCCTCTAACTCCTGTACACAACACTTCTCTGTGCATCCCTGTCTCAGAATACAAGGTTCAGTTTTCAAACTGCACAACTTTCTTAGTCATTTAAGTTCAATGTGCACCAGCAAGCATACACCGCAGGCTATCTTCTTCTTAAGCTTTTCCACCAAACTTAACACAGTTTCAGTCCGGCAGGTACATTCCTAATGCAAACGTCGGGTGGGGCACTTCCCGGACACTGTTACCTGGTCGATTCCCCTTCCTTTGCACTGCAGAATGATCACTTCCAGAAGCTTGGCGGCGTGGCATTCAGCATCTTCCCCCGCGTCTCCACACAGGACCTGCAGGGAGCACAACGTGGTCAGCCCTGAGCGCACTGCTCAGGGGTCGGTCCCAGCCATCTGCACTGGATTCCCAGACTCAGTCACGGGGATCACGGCTGTCATGTTGACCTTGACGACCCGGGATAAGAAGCTGAAGATGAGGCCCACCCATCCTCTGTGTACCTGCCACCTCTCCTCTAAGTCCCTAAAGGATGGAATCATTCACTTGTAAAGCTGTATGGGTTAGAAAGCAAGCTCTCTGAGCTGACTGCCCAGGTAAAGGACACTTCCCCTTAGACACAGCAAAATAAGAAACAGAAAAAGGAAAAATAACCTTTATAAGCAATCAAAGTCCCTTTTCTGTTCCTTCTGGATCTTGTCAATATGTATCCATATGTTCATAATTATAATTTGACATTACATATCTTTCAGTTTCCCCACCTGGACTGCATAATTACAAATATTTTCCATAGTTCACATAACCAACAAGTACTATATAACAGAAGATGAAGTTAAACAGTTACTAGACTCTTGTCTTACCATCAATTCCATACTTTCACAATTATAAATGATGCTACAATACACAAATTCATAAATAAAATTTGGAATATAGCTTATATATTAAAAATTAAACACAGAAAATTACTAAATTAAAGAATCCGAACATAAAAACTTAAGCACTGGGCAAGCTCAAAGAAATAGATCAGAAAATTATAGACAGAAAATGACAGCAAAAACAAAAGTAGATTAGTTTTAAAAAAGATAATGAAGGGGCTGGGAGGACAGCTCCACAGCACAAGTGCCTGTTTGGCAAGCATAAGGTCGTGAGTTTGAACCCCAGTCCCAGGAAAAAAAAAAAAAAAGAGACCGCACAAATTCTTTGGGGCCGGGGAGATAGCTCAGGGCCATAAGTGCCTGCCTGGCTAGTACGAGGTCATGACTTCAATCCCTGGTTCCGCCAAAAAAAAAAAAAAAGATAATGAATCAGACTATTTTTCCTAAAATTGTTAAAAGCAAACGAGGCAAAAAATTTAATATTAGGAATCAAGAGCCAAGTACAAAGTAGAAATAAGAGAACACTATGAAGAACTCCATAATTTTTATAATTTTAAAACTTAAAACACTGGACCAGGGAAATAGCTCAGTAAAATAAGTGCTTGCCTGACAAGTGCAAGGTCTTAAGTTGCACCCCCGGTACCACAGCAACAACAACAAAAAAAAAACTGAAAACACTGACTAACTGCCTAGAAAAATATCGTTTAAGAAAACTCAATTAAAATGAAATTCCAAGCCTATAATCCTACATCTCAGGAGGCTGAGGCAGTAGGATTGTCACAAATTTGAGGCCAGCCTGGGCTACACAGTGAACTCAAAGCCAGACTGAACTGCACAGTGAGAACCTGTCTCAAAGAAAAAAAGCAAAAAAAGAAATTCCACATAAAGATAACAGACTAAACTTTCCTGTTTAACTTTATTTCCTCCCCGAGGCTGTTAAAATAACAGAAAAAAAAAATTTTTTTTAAGGTTCTGGGCCAGGGAGATAGCCCAGTAGAATAAGTGCTTGCCTGGGAAGTGCAAGGTCCTGAGTTCAATCCCCAGTACCACAAAAAAAAAAAAGAAAGAAAGAAAAAGGAAATTTTAAAGATTTTCAACCACAAAGACAAAAAACAACAAAAGTTTTTGCAAGTTAGCAAACTGCAGGTAAACTGCATGGTAAGTTACAGTCAGCTCTACTTACGTAAGTGTAAAGTTCTACCCAGAGGGTAATGGTCAAGAAAAGTCACAAATGAATGAGGCTTGGAATCAGCACAGCTCTGCCTTTTTTTTTTTTTTTTTTTTTTTTTTG